>MU225491.1:443387-472969 GCA_018584345.1 Thuja plicata | reverse complement strand
ATATAGTTTCAAACACAACCATATTAATATATATTATATCTTTAATTTAATATATATATTTTATATTTCTATATATATATATATATATATGATTGTATTGTCGTATATTAAACACGAACGAACAATACTTTAACAAAAGCAACTCCTCCAACCACAGAGTTGGGGGATAAATAATTGAGGATTTTTGGGTGAAGGGGGATGAGAATTTTTGGGATGATAATTTTGGAGGATTGTTATTTGTTTGAGTTGTCTGTAATTGATTTTTTTGGAAATTATATGTGAGTTGAGAGTCTCTGGTTTGTGAAGTCAAGTGTGTGAGGTTTTCTTGGAGGAAGAATTTCCAGAAGGATATCTACTCAAGGATTGAAGCTTTGCAGAGATTTTTCTAGCCAAGGGAAGAGGATTCTCCACAGGACCCAAGGTAGGATCTAAACTAGGAAGAATCTCCATTCTTCCTCTTTTGTTTATGAATATGTTTGTATATGATATGATATTAAATTATAATATGATTGTTTTATTATGTATCCAAAATGATATGTAAATGTTTTATGCTTTGTGTATTCTACTGTGTTTCTGGGAAGTAAAATTATGTATGATTATATAGTTTTTTTTTTATTTACTTTGTATTTCAAAGAAATCTTCCTGGGAAGTTGGGCATACATATGATCATCTGGGAGGGTGTGTTTATTTAGTGTTGAATGAAATAGGGAAGTCTGGGAAGAAACAGGAAGGGTCATGAAGGTGGAGGATTGAGATACAGTCCTTTTTCCCTACTCTTTTCTGCTTGCAGGCTTCTTTGTGAATGGTTTCTTTTATTTTATTTATTCTAAAACTAGTTTTTTAGTGTTTTGAAAAAGTTCAAAATGTATTTCTGTGTAAGCATTTTATAGTGTCGTACAATAGTGTAGTTATACCCATATGAGAGCTGGTCAAATGTCGCATGGGTATGCACGTTGTCGTACAAGTTTGTGTAGTAAGTCATTTGGAGTTTTTTAGGGTTTTAGGGGCTTATTAGTATCCTGATTTATACAAATATAACATTTAAGTATAAGTCACGGTACTTTAATTTTAATTTATATTTGTATAATGGAATTAGGTACCTTTTGGGATGATTGAGAGAGGTTTTGAATTCATAGGAGTTAAGATGTAGCATCTAATTTTGAGATTTCTTAAAAATTTAGACTTAGCCAAATTTCAGCCATTTGAGATTTCCTTTCACTTTTGCAATAAGCTATGAAATGTTGTGTAAATGCATGAGGGAATTTTTATGTTGTGTTTAATGAAATTATATACATGGTTTTGTTTTTAAGCTTTTGTTCATACTTGGTTTTTGGTAGAGTCCATCATATAAGGTCAGAACTTGTTCGGATGGCCTGAGTGCACCGGAGGGTTCCCTAGACCTATAAGATGGATATTTTGAGATTACTTGAGGTTTTTGTGGCTTGTGATGGGGTAAGGGAATAGGAACCTTAAGTGAGTGGCTCACCCTAGGTGTTGTAACCCTAATGTGGTTGCCAGATGATCCTATGGGTGGATTTGTAAAAAGTGATAACCATAAAAAATTAACCTAGGAAGGGGGGATTCAAAAGATAATGAAAGAGAACATAATAATGGCCACACAGACCTGATTGGAGTACCAGGACCAAGGATAACTGCCAGGATGGATCCCTATTCATAAAGGGGGGACTGAGGTTACATGGTTGCTAGGAAGGATCCCAATATACAAGTTGTGTGATGACACTCACTTAGGTGGTATCCTAGTACCTTGACCTCTATGTTATAGTATGGTGATATTTTATGTTCTTTTGAATCTTGGATTTCTTTATCTTTTGAGCGTTAGACTGCTTAGAGCCTTGTGAGTATCTTGGTTCTATCTCCTAGCACAGGGGGTGGAACCTCATCAGCTCCACATGGTTGGGTGGCAAAAATCTTTTGAGGTCCTATTCGTGACTCATGGCTTGGATAGGTTCAGATTCTATGAAGACTTTTATCATTGTTATTGAAAATAAAGATGTAAAGATATGTTATAGTGCCTTTGGGCCATTTATGTACCTGTTATTATGAGATCTATTATCAGAAAGATGTAATTGAAAAGAAAAGCAATGTATTTGGGAGGGATACTTCTAGGCTTGATTTCAAGGGTTATTATTTGAAAGAACAAAGTTGGAAATATACAATGTAATGTTGAATGATCTTTTCTATCTCTTCTTTGTTGCAATGAAAGAAAAATGTTTATTATGCTAAAGTTGAAATGTGATTTGTAATGAATAGTTATTCAATGTGTAGGAAGGAGAAATGGAATTAGTATATTAAGTAAGGAATATAATTGTAAATGAAATATTATTTTCTTACCCTATCTCTTAAGTTCTAAATGTGAAAGTAAAGAAAGGAAATGAAATTCAATTTGGATAAGTAATGTTAATATGTTAGCAAATGAAATCATTAAGGGAACCTTAAGGAATGTTATGTGAAGCAGTAATGATTTAATGTTAAAAATTAAAAATAAAAAATAAAAAATTGTTAGTTGCAATTTTTGGTCATAAGACTTGATTCCTTATGGGTTCCTTGGTGGGGACATTACAAATAGTCATTTTTATAAATCCTCTAACAAGGTGACATTCAGGTGGAATGTTCTAAGTCCTCTAACAAGGCCACTCCTGACAGGGTGATTAAATCCTTTAACTAGGTCACACCTAACAGTGTGTTATTGTAACCTTTCAACAGGGTTGGCTCCTCACAGAGCTCACTTTAGAAGAGTGAAAACCTGGTAGCATGTTACTAGTGGTTTTTCCCATATTGGGTTTCCACGTTAAATACTTGTGTCAACTTGTGTGAATTCTTATGGTTTGTTTTACTGTTGTGTTTCTACAAGCTAATTACATTAGACAGTAAACTGCATAATTAAGTTTTTGACATATGCTACTGCTATCGAGTAGATCTGAAATGTACAAAGTTTTATTTTCTACATTTAGACCTGAGGATAACTAATTCACCCCTCCCCTCTTAGTTATTCTAAATTCATTCTAAAAATTGGTATCAAAGCATTGGTCTCCTGAAAATAGTTTGAAGGTACTTGGAGCGAAAAGATAGAGATGTATAAGGAGGTTCCAAAGTTGAACAAAGATAACTTCCCTGCATGGCAGATTTTGATGAAACTGCATCTAGCCAGTATTGGAGATGATGCTAAGCGACTTATTGAAAATGACCATGTATCACCTACTACCCCTCTCACAGTTGCACAACTAAGAGAAAAGCAAGAGCACAATCAAGCAATGTTGGAGATTGCCTCCTCATTGAGCTATTTAGAGTTTGATGATATAAAGAGCTACAAAAATGCAACGTAGATGTGGGATAAACTTGCAACTATCTATGGTGGAGACACAAATGTGCTGAGAGCTAAATAAAAAATTCTAAGAGGTAAGTTTGATGAGATGAAAATGCAAGAAGGTGAAAATGTTAATCAGTATTATGGTAGAGTGAAAGAAGTTGTAAATGCCATTAGAGGAGATAATGGAACAGTAGATGAGAACACTATTATGAGCAAGGTACTGAGAACTTTACTTCTTATATATGCTATTAGACTTTCTACAATTCAAGAACTGAGATGTACTCCTAACAATAATCTGAATCTGTAAAATCTGATAGGAAGACTCACTGCATTTGAAATGTCAAATTATGATAACTACAATCCACAAGGTATTGATTATGCTTTTAGATCATAGTTGGTTCTCAATAAATCTTAGAAAGGAAAGAAACATGTGAACAGTGATAGTGACATTACTGATGATGATCTTGAAGAACTTGAAGCACTTATGGTAAAAAGGATATCCAGAGGAAAAGGAAAATACAGAGGTAAACTTCCTATTATTTGTTTTTCATGCAATAAAGTTGGTCATATAGCTGCTAGATGTCCTAATAAGAATGAAAAAGATGAAAGAAGGGACAAAGAATACAAAGATAGAAAGGATGATTGAGACTTCAGGAAATATAAGGATTACAAAGACAAAGGTAAGAAATATTTTTATATTGCTGAAGAAACTTCTTACAACGATACTCACAATTCTGATGACAATGATATAGAAGTTGTTTATGTTGCAATGAAAGAAGATTCTGATGATGATGAGAAAACTACATTAATCTCTTATATGAGTAAAAGCGATTATTGGATCATTGATAGTGGTTGTTCCCATCCTATGACTGGTGAAAAGGATAAGTTTGAAACCCTAAACCAATGCAAAGGAGGATATGTAAAATTTGGTAATGATGCACCATGTCTTATCAAAGGTAAAGGATTGATTAACTTGAGTGACAAAATTAGATGTGATAATGTGTATTGGGTTGATGATCTAAAATACAATTTTCTGAGTGTTGCACAGCTGAACACTTCCAGTTACAGAGTTGAGTTCCATCACAGAAAAGCAAAGATTTATTATTCTATTGGAGAACTTGTTGGAAGTGGTGATCAGATGAAAGGAAACTTATTTTATCTAGATTTATCTAAAGAAATATATTTTTTTGCACAGTACAATGATGTTTGGTTATGGCATAAGAGGTTGTATCATGTGAACTTTGATAACTTAATAAGCATAAGTAAATTAAAAAGGGTTAGAGGGATACCTAAGTTAAAGAAACCTGAGAATGCAATGTGGAAACAATGTCAAATAGGAAAAATGACTAAGTATAGCTTCAAAAGTAAAACACATATTTCAAAGGAAATTCTGGAATTAGTCCATACTAATCTCTGTGGTCCTATTGGAGAAAGAAGCTACTGTGGTGCTAGATACTTTATTCTATTTGTTGATGATTATTTAAGGATGATGAATGTAATGTTTCTCAAGGGAAAATTTGATGCATTCCAATTATTTAAATAGTACTTAGCTAAATTTGAAAAGGAAACAGGCAAAAGTTTGAAATGCTTAAGATCTGACAGAGGTGGAGATTTTATTTCTAATGAGTTCAACATGTTCTACAATGACCGAGGCATAAAGAGATAGATGTCCGCACCTAGGACTCCTCCACAAAATGGTATTGCTAAATGTAGGAACAAATCTATCATGGACTATGCAAGAACACTAATAATTGAGAAGAATGTAGCACAAAAATACTGGAAAGAAGTTGTAAGTACTGTAGTTTATACCCTAAATAGAGTACAAGTCAAGAAAGGTACAAATGCTACACCTTATGAACTTTTGTATGGTTATGCACCTAGTGTAAAGTACTTTAAATTATTTGGAAGCAAATGTTTTATATCGAAGGACAACAGAAATGGAAAAATTGATGCTAAACATGAAGAAGGTATATTCCTTGGTTATTCAATGAAAAGAAAGCATACAAATGTTTGAGTTCTAATACTAACAAAGTTGTGGAAAGTGCAAATGTTAGAATTGGTGAGTTTGCAGAAAGGAATGAAGCCGAAAGTACAAAAGAGCCTAAAATCTATAGATCATTCATATATATGGATGAGGAAGATTCTAATACACTACCTACACCTACTTTCAAGCAACAACAAGCACCTACTGAGTCACAAAGTGGAGTTGTCGAGCAACAGGAACTGAATGCCAAGCTATCTAATGGAGATGCTGAGTCACAAAATCAACTTGAACAAAACAAAAACAATGAACCTAAAGCAAGGACTGAGCCTACTCTAGAAAAATATTTGAGGAGACACCACAATTTTTATCAAATCATTGGATCAAAGGATTCTGCAGTTATGACACAAAGTAAGTTGAAAGATGACACATGTCTGTAATGTGAGTTTGAGCCCAAAATAGTGAAAGATGCTTTAGAAAATGAAGATTGGATATAGGCAATGAATGAGGAAATTGAACAAATTGAGAAAAACAAGACTTGGACACTTGTACCTTGGTCGAAGGATAAAAATGTAATTGGTACAAAGTGGGTATTTAGGAATAAACTGAATGAACATGGAGATGTGACAAGAAACAAAGCAAGACTGGTATGCAAGGGTTATGCATAGGAGGAAGGAATTGACTATGGTGAAACATTCACCCCAGTTGCAAGATTGGAAGGAGCCAGAACCTTACTTTCATATGCAACCTATAAAGGATTCAAAGTTTATCAGATGGATGTGAAATCTACATTTCTCAATGGTATCTTGAAAGAAGAAGTGTATATTGAGCAAGTTGATGGTTTTGTTGACCCAAACAAAAGGAATATGGTTTGTAGATTGCACAAAGCATTATATGGACTAAAGCAAGTGCCAAGAGCATCGTATGAGAGATTGCACAATTATCTGATCAAGATTGGATTTGCAAGAACCAATGACAATAGTAACTTGTACTTAAAGATAGAGCATAGAAAAGGTACATTATTAGCTAAGATTTTTCTAGATGACATCATATTTAGTGGACAAGATGTGTTATGCCAAACATTTGCAACAGAGATGCAAATTGAATTTAAGATTGGGAAATATTATGCAGAGGTTTTGTGTGATATTATACCTATGGATGTGTGTCATATCTTGTTGGGTAGACCATGGTAGTATGATAGGTAACCTATACCTGGTGGTAGGAACAATTTGTATACCATTCTTGCTAATGGAATGAAACATAATTTATTATCTTTGGAAGAACCCCTTTAGATTTAGGTGTGTAGGAGTGCAAGAATTTATTTAGTGGATGACAGGAAGTTCTTAGATGGCATGAGGCATGATAATGTGTGTTTTTCTTTAGTACCCAGAAAGACAAAGGAAGTTGTACAAGAAGAAAACCCAAAAGAAATCAGTAGATTGCTAAAGCAGTATGTAGACATCATATTAGATAATTTGTCCCTCATGGATTTCCACTTGTGAAAAGTATTAGCTATTATATGGACCTAATACAAGGAGCTAGTTTTCCTAACAAGGAATAATATTGGATGAATCCAGCAGAAAATGAAGAACTCAATAGGCAAGTACTAGATTTATTGTAGTGAGGATTAATCAGAGAAAATTAGTGTTTGTGTGTAGTGCCTACAGTGTTAGCACCGAAGAAGGATGGACAGTGGAGAATGTGTACCGATTCTAGATCTATTAAGTGGATCACAATTAAGTACTAGTTTCCTTTACCAAGGTTGGATGATTTGATGGATTGCTTGAGTGGAGCTAAATATTTCACCAAGATAGATTTGAAGAGTGGATATCACCATATTAGAATAACGAAAGGTGATGAGTGGAAAATTACATTTAAGACAAATGAAGCATTACATGAATGGTTTGTAATGTCGATTGGATTGACTAATGCATGGAGTACTTTCATGATGTTGATGAATGAAGTTCTAAAGAAATTTTTAGGTAAGTTTGTCACTATGTATTTGGATGACATCTTGATTTTTAGTGAAAGAAAGGAAGAGAATTTGATGCATGTTAATCAAGTATTGCAGAGATTAAGGGAAGAGGAGTTTCTTATAAACCTTAAGAAGTTTACTTTCATGAAACAAGGATTGGTATTTTGGGATTTGTGATATCTACTGAAGGATTGAAGATGGATCCTAAGAAATTGAAAGCAATTATTGAGTTCCCTATATTAAAGAATGTAGGAGAGGTAAGATCATTTCATGGGTTAGCTTGTTTTTATCAAAAGTTCATTAGGAACTTCAGTTCAATTTTTGGATCAGGGTATGTGCAGGATCATGGTATACCAAGATATGGCCTTAAGTGGCAATGAAAATTCAGAAAATCAAGGTTAGTCAACTTGAAGTAAAATGTTGAAGATCTTATAAACCTTATGTGAAAAAGTTGTAAGAACAAAATATGTAGGAAATTGAATGTATTTTCTAAACTGTTAGCCCTTGTCTGAAAAAAAATTAATCTAATTGTTCAATATTTTAGATTTCAATTAAGTATTATGAAAATTTTAGGAAAAAGATAAAAAGTACATGTATTTGTGACCAGCTTAATCACAATCAAATGATGATATATTTTCACAAGATTCTAAATATAAGTAGTAGACTCATGCCCAGATGTGATGCATATTTTTGTATAATTTGTTACCAAATAAATAATCAATTATGAATTTTCTTCTATAACTTATTCAAAATTAAAATAACTCTCGTGTCTAACCACCTTAACTAATTCTAAACTTTACAAAATTGCAAAAAAAAAATTCTTATAGTAGGAAAAGCATATAATGTGATGCATGTTTCAGATTTCAAAAATGTTAAACCGTTTGAAAGTTATGGTTGTTTTTAAATCAGTCTATCAATCAGGACTTAAGAGATAAATCAACTAGAAAATAAGTAATAATTACTTACTAAATTCAAATTCTGACAACAATTATATTGATGGAAAGCTGATAACGTCTTTAAAAAACCCTTTTTGTTTCATCAATTTTGGGTGAAAAAAGGTTGTCAGCTACATTGTCTAAGTCTGTAGATCAGAGGAAATATGGTGAACACATTATTTAGGTTGACCATCCACGTTTGGCATTAGAAAGCCAAAACCCAAAGCAACTACCAAGCCTAATCGTATATCCAATATCTCCTGCCCAATTACGACATTTTGATTTGAAACCTCTTTTCAATTTTATGATTCAAGTTTTCTCAATTTTATGATTTTATATTTTTAGTTTATATATTATAAATTTCATATGTTTTAATATTAAAATATTATATGGTAATAGCATTAGTATTATATAATTATTTAAATTTTAGTATTATATTATTATTTATTTCTCTATTTTATAATAATATAATATTATTATTAATTATTTAATAATATTTATAGTATAACAATAATACCTAGGAGAGAGAGAGTAGGAACTCTCTCTCTCTCTAGCAGGTAGAGAATATAATATTTTAACATAAATCTAGTATTAATATTAATATTAATATAATAATAATATAAATATAATATAATATTAATATTAATATAGCAGTAATATATTGTTTAAATATAATAGTAATACATAAAGTAAAATAAAAATAGGATGAAAATGAAAATATTGAATCCAAATTTGGGTGGGAGATATCGGACGTCCGATAATATCGGATATTCGATATTCTTTACTGGTATCCAAAAGAAAAAATTGATTCTCTAGGTCCCTATCCGAGAAGCACATTTTTCTGCAAAGAATTTCAGTGGAAATCAATTGTGAAAAACAAAAAAACACTTTTTTGACCCTTTTTTGTTGGAATCTCTATATTATCAAAGGTTGCAACACCTTTTTGGTCTCACCGTGGGGAGTAGTAGTTGTCGAAAGAATAAACGGAAGAGGAAGCTCACAAATGAAGTGATTAAAGTGTATAGAGAAATGGGTAGGGTTTTCCATCGGAATAAGAGAAAAGGTATGTTAAATTTTAATGAAGATGTGCGCATAGGCCCACCCATAAATGTGGTTTCAAGTGAAGAAGAACATGAATTTGAAATAATTTATGACAATAATATTGAAAATGAGAATGTAGGAATTGAAGATGAAAATGAACATGTAGATGTGGACAATGGAAGTGTCGACATTGACAATGACAATCCACTATTCAAATATGAAGGAATTGACAATGATAATGATGCACAAGAACCAAATCAGCGTTAGACATCTCCAAATTATATGAGAAATGAAGTCCCTCATGAGGAAGAAATACAAACTTCAAATTTGAGACCTTCAAGAACAACAAAACGGTTACTTGAAATTGATGAGAATATAATGAGCAATTTCGATGGCAAGCGATTAGAAAGAACCGTTTGGTTGTGGGTTTCAAAACTTTTTGATCAATTTTTTAGCCACAAGATATTGGTTGAGCAATGTCAATTGTTTATGCAGTTGTTAAAGATGAAGAAGATGAGACCTATTCTACCAAAATTGAAGATTTGAAGATTTGTGTTAACAAGAAAAAGGAGAGGAATGCTATTATTGTGAGAAATCTTTTTAGTGCTCTCAATTCCATTGGGAAGACTACCAAGGAAAAAGACAAGAGAACCACTAGGAGGGTTATTACAACCTCCTTAGTAAATCCTCATTTGAGAAAGGCTTGTTTGATGAGACAAACTTGTGTTGACTTGAACCTAAATTGTAAAACTTTGGATAGAGAACTTCCAAGAAGAGAAAGACTTGATGATCCTCTTCAAAATGAAACACAATCTTATGGTGGGAGACTTCCACATTGTGATAAGAAGCTTAACAATGATGTGAAGTATCAAATTCAACTATTTTGGCAATCTAACTCAAGAGTGTCACCAAATGTGAAGGATGTCTTAAAGTTGAGAATTAGCATCCGAGACTGCACCCCACATGCAGAACATTATTTGGAGGTGAGTCAAACAATGTTGTTCAGAACATTTTGTGAGACACATCCAACATTGCAAATATCACAAAGAGATTTTGAAGAATAGAAGCATTTTTTTGTGTTCCTCTTAAGATTCAAAATACCTGTTGTTGCAAATATCATGTCAATTTTTCAATGCATCATGAATTCTTACAATCCATTAATTTTACTTTGCATACTAGTGAAATGTTGGAGGAGTGTAGTGCAAGTGCTCTTCCAAAATCATCAAGAGACTTAATAGATCATTTTTTATGTCCTAGAGATGATGGATGTCTCTTTTATAGAAAAGATTGCTTAAATTACAAGTGCTTAGAGTGTGGTGGGCTAGTGAACTTTGTTTCATGTTTTCATGAGAGTTATGAACATGATTTTGGAAAGAAAATTGTCCAAAAAATGTATATGAAACCATTAAATATACATTGAGAAGTGGAGGTGAAGGTTCTAGATGTGAGTTGGTTAGAAAATAATGGAATGTAGCTGATTTGATTTCAGATTTTAGGAAGAATCTTTTTACAAGTATGCAAGGTATAGTCACAGGTCTCAATGGTTGGATAAAAAATTCAGGCTTTGTAAGGACACTTTCATGATTGGCACTATTATATCAGTCATTGACTTTGTAGAGAACTATACATTGCAGCCCCAAAATGAGTTGCAAGCTCAATATTACAATTCTATTTAGGTTGCTATTTTGTGCACATAACATATAGACATTACCATGATAGTACAAAAGATGATCGCAAGATAAGCTGAGAATACCATTTCTCCAAAATGGTCACCCATTCCTCTTAAAATCTCTTTACTTCTTTGTCCCCCACTTGGAATTCTTGAGCCACTCAAATATTTATTGCTATGTTTGACTCCAAAATAGCCATCCCTTCAAGCCTATGTGTCCCTTATGTGGCTCTTTTGTGGATGCCACATAGATTCCACCTCATTCAACCCCTCCTCTTCTATCCCAAAAATCTATAAATAGGGGCCTTCTCCTCTTGCATTTTCATCTCTCATTCTTGCATTGTTATTATGCTATTTTAGTTTTAGAAGTTCATTGCTAGTTTCATTCATTTTATGTTTAAATCATTTAGAAATTACATTCTAGGATAATGGATAATGAATCATAGTTTCTATATTGCATGTTTCATAGAATTTCCATAGTTTTAGACAATCATCTTTGAGAAGGATTTGAGACTAGTTCTTCATACTAGCTCTTGAATCTTTTCTTTGTTTCCAATCTTGTATACATGGATTGCATTGCATTGGGGATTCATTCCACTTGTGTTTGAGAGAGAACATCTACAATCAATCTAAAAGAGAAAATTAAACAAGTAGTATAGGGTGGAATAGCTTGTTTTAGCTCAATATGGTGTTATGATGATGTCTTTTTGGTTTCTTTCTTATTTCATGAATTACATGTGCTAACCCACTAACTTCTCATGTTTGAGCTTGCTCCCAATAGATTGAATATTTCCTCGTACACAATGTTAAATGGTAAAATAAATTAAGTGTTTCAAATTTTTCAAGGATATACTAATTCACCCCTCCCCTCTCAGTATATTGGATGTTAAAAATAATTTCTACAAGAAAAGGCCCTTTTCAAGAGCCAATAGATTATTTTTGGGAAAATACAACTAGTAGTATAAGTCCAAAATCCACATTACTTTGCTAATTTCCTCTACATTGTGAATATGATAGATTTAAAATAATAATATACTTCCTTCATAGCATGAAGATGGGAAATATGGTTATATGTTATAGCTTCAATTACCTTATGGTAAAGGTGTGTAAAATATGGAAGCATAGATAAAAACATATAAAATTATTTGAAAGGATCCCTAACAGAGATACCATTGCATGTAATAATGAATGCATGATATGAAAAACTAAATTTTTTTATTAGAAAGTTCAAATGGAGATTGCATCATTGTGGGAAATTCTTTCATATGCATTATAATAAATCGTGTTGTGTCTGGGATGCACATGTATTATTAAAAAAAATTACTAAGGCACATAAAATATTTTTGGTTGAGATAGATTTTGTTTTAAGTTGAGAGATTGATTAAAAAATTTCCATAATATCTTAAGAGTTTTCACGCAGGAATCAGGAACATTTTATCAAAGGTTAGACAATGTGTTCCAAAGTTATGCCATCTTATGGTTGCAATGAATGCAACACACACAAAAAATCAAAATTGTTAAAAATACTATGAAAATTCTGAGGAAATATGTTTTCAAGGCTAGTAGATAGCAAAATAGGATCTTTGGAAAAGGTTATGAACATCTATCAAAGAATTTTGGTGGAGATCTCTACTTTTGTAGACATGCATCCATAATGTGGAATCACTGACAAGGCACTGATCTATTTGAAAAATACCTCAAAGAAATGTTTTTTCATGGAGCACAATTATTAGGTTTAAGAAGTAGAAACATATGAAGTAAAAGTGGGGAAGGCCATGTATTCATGAAAGAAAAAGATGTCTAGAAAAAGTCAAATTATTGTTTCTATATATGAATAGGTGATTTATTGATTGGAGAAAGAGATGGTGCATATGTGAGTCAATTTAAAAAGTTGAAAATCACTAGATTTTACTTGACCTTTTGAAAAATTGAATTATTTTACTCATTTTAACTAAAGTTAGGAAATGGAATCTCTTTGTGTGAGAGTCAAGTGATTTCTAATGTAAATTTTTTGTGCAAAAGTGGGGTAGTTTATAACCCAAAAATGTAAAGTTAGTTACGAGGTAGTTATCATGCTAAATATATAAATACAAGTCAAATTATAATGTAAGGAAATTATTATAGAGGGGAAACTCTTGAAAATTGTGTAGAGAAACTTTTGGGGAACTTTAATGTTCACACTTTTTACTTAAGTGTTTTTGAACTTGTATATTATCAAAAGGATAACAAAGAATGCATTTTGATGCATAAGTCTCGAATATGATTACCAATTAATATTATCGATTTCTTATATGTTGAATTGATAATCCCTTTGTGCACTTGTATGATCTACTAGATTTTATTTCAAATGATATATGTAAATGATGATACACACTGATATCCTAAAATTTTAGATTGAGAGTGCTAATGCAACTTGTTTCTTCATATGTGGAAATACATTTCCCTTATTTCATCGCTACTACATATCCAAACTTATTCTTGTACTTAAACCCCTTTTATAATTGTATCCATCATGAAGTCTTACTTGGTATTCATATGTTTTCTAGTAAGGTTTTTGTTATCTATTATTTTTTAGTTTTGTTTCTCCTCTTTCTAATTTTGAGTCAAAATTTCTCAAAACTATAAATACCCTCATCATATGAGGGAGCTAACCCCTCAAATCCAAAGGAAGATTGTAATTTTATTTAAATATCTCTAGTTTTTAGCATGGATTTCTTTTCACTTTTGGCAAGCAAGATGAGTTGTAAAGGTAAATTTATAGTGAAAAATATAGTTACCAACAAAGAAATATTGTCATATTTTATAATAATCTAGTTTTACGCAACCAAAGGATTATTTTATATCCAAGAGATTTACAGTACTATTAGACTAACCATATATTATTACAGGCTAATTAAGGCTACGTTTTATAGGGCACCACAAATTGCGTCTCCTTGAGCAATACAAATTGTCCCAATGTGAGAGACAAAGATAGATGTCCATCATGAATTACTATGAAATGTTTAACCAATAGTGTTTCATTAATAAGTTCTAAGTTCCTATTTGGTATAAATATTCATATGAGATATGATCAATCCTAAAAAATAATTAGTTTCATAATAGATTCAAAGGGATACTCATATCCATATTAGAAAATAGTATCATGAAGTTATACAGATTCACAAAATAAATCTCAAATGATATAATAAAACTATGGATGCATAAAATTACAAATTTTAAATAGAAATATAAAATTTAACATGAAGAAATGATTAATAATTGTTATGTGCAACATAAGTTTATACTATAATTTTGGTCTTCCCCGACCATAAGGATTCACCATCTTGAATATCAATTATATTTCCTAACATTCCTAGGGAATTTGATTAAATTCCTAATGTCTAGGTTGACCATGATTTTCCTTGATAACTAATTCTTTTATGGTGTAGTTTAGGTATCATACTATCTATCTAGGATATACATTCCAATAATTTATACCCAAAGTTAACAAGAATAAGGGTTAATTAATAGAATTAGAATCACCAAAGATACTGATCAACCCAAACCAAACTTAGACCAAGATAAGTTAAAATTCACATTAGAGTAATACAATACTATCAAGCATACATAATGACAATAGATACATTTTGCCAAACCACATTTCTCATCCGATTAATGGGTCTCTTCCTTGTGGGGTATTGACCTATCCCCATACTATGGTAATACAAATTTTCCATGGTTCTTTCTAAAATAAGAAATGATGATCATGCAATTTATAATGAAGTAGCTAAACTGCTTGAAACAGAGCATATTGATTCCTTATAAGAATTGATTCATGAGTAATATTTTTGGCCAATGAATTTATATGCACAATAATATATTTTTATCTTGGTTGTTTGATCTGAAAACAAAGACCATAAATATGAATCGATACCATGACATTAATGTAATAGAATCTCATTATAATG
Organism: Thuja plicata; assembly: GCA_018584345.1. Taxonomy (NCBI): domain Eukaryota; kingdom Viridiplantae; phylum Streptophyta; class Pinopsida; order Cupressales; family Cupressaceae; genus Thuja; species Thuja plicata. The sequence goes on along the minus strand of MU225491.1, from coordinate 458,093 downwards.
GTTTGATTTTGTTGATTAAGAAATAGTGTTGTTTCGGCATGGTGATAGAAGTTTAACAATATATATGATGCATACCAAAAGATAGTACGATAAATGAATATATAAGTTCTAATACAATTCCTATTGCCAGGATATCAATGACTGAACTTCGTAAACGAATTCCATGTACAACTATTACAAGAATACAACATAATAGATGAAGAAAAAATCATGCCTACCGATATTGTATTTGATTCCTAGACTTGGTGCAATGATTCTAGAGGAGCATGACCCTCTTCAAAATTATGAAATATTTATTTAGAAAAAGCCATAAAGGTGAAAATATGTAGACCTTCAAAGAAAAGATGTCGAGCTCCTCCAAAGCAAGAAAATAGAGACTACAAATGATCCAATCATGCAAGGAAAATGTGGCTCAATGAATTCTTGACTAACTCCTTCTTGCCATCGGGTTGCAAGAGGAGTCACTCCACCACATAAACATCAAACACTGAAAAGAAATAAAAAGTTGATTATCATTTCTAGTCCAAAGTTCACTGTGACAAGAAAATAATTATAATAATATCAAGTTCTCAATGCGTCAGGATGCAAAAATGCATTTATATACACATAACATACACTTATGCATATTACTTATATGTATTTATATAACTAAATGCATAGGCACTAAGGATATAGTGATCATTCATACTTTGCATACATAATTGTACAATCATCATATAGACACATCCACATGGTCATTTTACAACATGACTATATGCATGAGTTTACTCATGGTTGTGTAATTTAACATTCATATGTTTTAATTATAATTGGCGTGCGCGCGTGCACACACACACACACTTGTGGCAATAGATTTATATGAACCCCAATCAAATTTTTGGAAATGCAACTATGATTTGTGAAAAAAAATTCTATTGTGCATCTTCTTAGAGAGTTTCATACTTTAACAATCTATTCCTTTACGCCTTTGGATTTGATTTAATGATATATAATAATAAAATAATATATTCTAGGAGTGTTTCACTATTAGATAAGGATTTGTATGGAGTGGATTATAGATATTTAAAAAAGTTAGGAATGATGTCCATTTATATAGACATAATTTAGTAAATTATGGTTTGACAATAGTTTGGGTAGAAGCAAAGAGATGTCTTGGTGTCCATTTTAAATTTTGAATTTTTAACATCCAAATTCATGGTTGTACAAATGAAGAATGCTCGTTCAAATCCTATTACAACCTTACTTCTCTTGTAGGTGACATATGTGTAGTACTAATGCCATATGTCTATATTGTCAAACTATAAATGAACTTTTGATTCATGTCATATATAAAGCTCTTCTTTCTTTTGGAAGAATAAAAAATTATAATAGCAAGCAATTATCAAGTCATTTTAATATTTTTAAGTAACTAAGGCCAAGATTCTCTTTAAATTTTCTACTAATTTTATCATGAAAGTGGTATCTTTTTCCTCTTCCACAACATAATTTTTAGGATTATCATAGAGGTTTTTCTAGTAGAGTTTCTTGAATGTTTGCGTTGCCCATTTTTAACAAAAAAATATTCTGTCACTTAAATAACACATAATAATTATGACAATTTGTTGAACCATACAAAATATTCATTCACTATTTATTACAACAAATTGTTGAACCATACAAAATATTCGTTTATTATTCCTCTTTATTTTAATTTATTTATTATTGACTCCGAAATATTACCCAAGACTATCCTCCTATAGCCATTGCACCACATTAAGATATTGTTAGAAATAGGAAAGAAGCATATTCTTTTCAAGGAAAGCGAATGAGAATGCAATCCCTCTTTTCCTCAGCTCTTCCGGCATTTTAGTTATTGCCTGCCACGAGCAGTCCAATTCTGTTTATATCCGAATCCTACCACAATTGATTGGTCCGGCTGAAACAGACTCTTTGCCCGCCTCCCCACATCTGTTTTCAAGCCATTATTGATTGGGCCCGCTAGAACCGAGTGTTTGCCGGCTTCCTCATATCTGTTTTCAATCCAGATCATCTTACTGTATACACAATTAAGTAATAATTATGATGACCTTCTGAAGAAGAAAAATTATGATAAAAATTGCTTTGTGAGAAGTACCTGCGAAGAACGACAACTATAAGAGATCAAAATTTTGCTGTGAGAACTATCGACGAGGAACAACAACAAGGAACAAGTACAAAAGATAGCTGGAATATTTTCGTTTATAAAATTTTATGAAATGAAGTTATTTTTCCTCCTTATCAGCAAACTATTGACGCTTAAGTTGCCGGGTCCACAACGCCCACCACTAAATCTGGTCATTTCCTTTCCGTTTACAGTTTCTAATTCATCTTTATTAAGGCCGGTTTGGGTGTTGGAATACCAAATGCATATAGTCAATTCTGGAAGATGTTGCAATTCTGGAAGATACTTATCTTGAAAATGATTTCCAGAAAATGAACTGGACCGTTTGGTTCACCTGAAAAATGACTTAGAAGATGCATAAAGATTTTTAATTGTTTATTTCTTAATTTCTTTGAACACACACACACACACACACCCCTGAGTATACATGTGTGTATATATGCACATATACATACATGTGTATATACACATACATATGTATATATACACATGCACACACATTAGATAGGTTTGTATGTGTACACACACATACACACACACACACACATATATATATGCACACACGTGTGTATACAAACATGTGTGTATATACATACATGCACACACATTAGATAAGTTGAATCCATTAGATATAAAATCTCCTCCTCTGACAGATCTCGGACATCTCAAGTTCTTACATGTTTCTTTTTCAAGTTTTGCCAAATACCACTTAAACAATTGAAAAGCATTAGATTTTTCTTTGAGAAACATTACAGACATTATTATAGAGTAATCATCAACAAATAGAATGAAAAATTTATAACCTTGGTAGCTTTGTACACCAATAGGTCCACAAAGGTTAGTATGAACCAATTCCAAAACATTATCTGAAGTATAGGTTTTGCTCTTAAAACTAGAATTTGTCATTTTGCCCAACTGACATTGCTTACACATAACATTATCAGGTTTCTTCAATCTTTGTAACCCTCTTACTCTTTTCATCTTACTAATGTTTACCAAATTGTCAAAGTTTACATGACATAAACTCTTATGCCATAACCATATATCATCATATTTTGCAAACAAACATGTCTCATCAAATAAATCTAGATAGAACAAATTACCTCTTGTATGTTCTCCACTTCCAATCAGTTCACCAGTAGCATCAAAGGTTTTAGCTTTTCTATGATGGAACTCAACTCGGTATCCAGAAGTATTCAAACGAGCAACACTCAAGAAATTGTAGTTTATTCCTTCAACCCAATAGGCATTGTCACATGTGATCTTATTAGTCAGTTTTATTGATCATTTTCCTTTCACAGGACATGGTTTCTCATTTCCAAACTTAACACTACCACCTTTGCAATAGTTTAAGGTTTCAAATTTACTTTTATCACCAGTCATGTGATGTGAGCAACCACTATTAATTATCCATCTATCACCTTTACTCATATATGAAATAAGTGTAGTTTTATCATCTTCATCAAAATCATCTTTTATAGAAACATAAACAACTTATATATCATTGCCATCAGATTTATTGGATTCACTATGAGTTTCTTCTTCAGCAATATAGGAGGATTTCTTACCTTTGTCCTTATAGTCCTTAAACCTTCTGAAATCTTTGTCTGATGACATGTAACTGATTGAATGTTTGATAATGTTAAGTTGAAGATAATACAAGTCATTAAATCAGTTAATGGACTGTATTGTCATTGACGTCAACTTGATATCATCTGTACGGTCATGTACATAATGCCAAAGACTTCAGAGAACCAAAGGAACCAAGGTTATGCTTTCAGCAATGCATAAAAGTCAAGTATTCACTAAGTGACAACCAACACTGACGGAGTGCACACCATCGGTCAAAGCAAAGAAGAACAGTCACAGTGATACCCGATGATCAGAAGCATAGTGTTTCCCAATGAAGCAAAACCACAAAATGCCCGACGAGCAAAGTTAGAAGGTTTCCCGATGAACTAAAGACTCAAAGTGCCTGACGGCCAAAGATGTAGAGTTGTCGGGCGAGTAAAATTCCAATGATGCCCGACGGACAGAGATCACGAAGCTAACTAGAGTCTCACCGACGGAACAGTCAATTATCACCGATAACTAACTAAAGTGGTGACTGAAAGAATAGAGAGTTCAGAAAATGACAAAATATCTAGCTGGCAGAGCTAAATATAGACTTAACTAGTTGTCTACTTTGTTTTATTCGATCAAAGATAAGTGATTAATATAAAGATGATTTGTACAGCTGGAAAGAAAATATCTACGAGAGAAATTAGGAGTTATGCTTTCAATCTAATTGGCTAGATTGTTTATCATGCCAAGAATCAAGAACCAAGAAACAATGACTATTATGTCTATATAAGAGACAAGCTTAATTCATTTAAAAATGAGATTAAGGGGAGTGAATGAAAAGAGGACACTGAAGAGAAACTGATGAAGAATAACTTCATGCAGTGATGATCAAACAAGCTGAAGAAAGAGCTAAGCAATTCTCCAGACATCGATGAACAGTGAGCACAGCATCACAGAGCACAAAGTATGGAGCACAAGGATTGAATTGATACATTGGTCAGAGAGGTAATGCACTTAAATAGATCTAAATATCTGCAATTCAAAGTTGCAATATGAACAGGTCATAGTGTTTCACTTTAACCATTGAAGCATCAAGTCTCTTAACCGAGAAAGACTTAAAAGTCTTCTATATATTGAGGTACATCTCAAGGAGTGCCAAAAAGGTTGATTCATGAAAGTAGCATTGGACTTGCCCGATACGTATTGAAATTCTAAGGAGGCTGATTCAAGGATGGTAGCAATAGATGCCCGATACTAAGTGACAACCTCTATGTATAAAATCCTCTAACAAGGTCGCACTTAATAGTGTGTTTGTAACCTTTAATAGGGTTGGCTCCTAACAGGGCTCACTTCAAAAGAGTGAAAATTTGGGGTACTGGTCCTAGTGGTTTTTCTTTTAATAGGGTTTCCACGTTAAATTTTATATGTTGTGTGTATAATTCATTTCTTTACTAGTTTGCATCTTAAATAGCTAACTCTGGATTGATCGGTATACTCTGCTTATTTACTGAGTTTTGGTAAATAGTTATACTGCTTATCAGTAATCAAGAAAGAATAAGGATTGACAGAGAAAACTGACAGACAGTTAATCATTATTAGTATTTCATAGCATCCATCTTGTAGAGACATAATAATCTGAGATTTATTGATTGGTGGTTAAGTTTGAAGGATAAATTATTGAGACCACTGATTCACCCCCCTCTCAATTATTACTAACAATTGGTATCAGACCTTGTGTTCTTAGAAAGGAAGGTTTCAAGACCTAAGTGAAGATCACAAGATAAATAGACGAGATGTGCCCAATTTGAACAAAGATAACTTTGCTTCATGTCAAAGAAGGATAAGACTCCACTTATCAGGTATTGGTAATGATGTTACTCAATTCCTAAATATTGAATATGTGTTTCCCACAGGAGCATTAACAATAGATCAATTGAGAGAGAAGCATGAGCACAATTGCATGGTCGTAAAACTTTCTTCCTCATTGTCTGATGCTGAATTTGAAGATGTCAAAGATTGTAAAACTGCAAAAAAGATGTGGGACAAACTGAAGCTTGTACATGGAGGTGATACAAATGTTCTAAGAGCCAAGGCAGAAAGCCTTAGAGGAAAGTTTGATGATCTTAGAATGAAAGAATGAGAAAACATCACACAATACAACACAAGAATCAAAGAAGTAGTCAATGCTATATGAAGAGTTGGAGGTACACTTGACGAGGAGACAGTGGTAAGTAAAATCTTAAGAACCTTACTACCTGTATATGTTATTAGAGTTTTTGTCATTTAAGAGATGAGAGAAGTAACAAACAATACAATTACTCTTGATATTTTAATTAGTAGAATGATTTCATTTGAGATAAATAACTTTGATAATAGTGTCTTACCAAACTTAGAGTTTGCATTTAAATGTTCTATAAGAATAAGAAAATCAAGTCATATACACACATCTAGAAGAGATAGTGAAAGTGAAAGTGAAGAAGAAGATCTAGATGAAATAGAAGAACTTATGGATAGAAGAATGCAGAGAGGCAAAGGTAAATACAAAGGCAAATTACCACTTCTATGCTTTAATTGTAAAGAGATTAGACACTTTGCTGCAAGATCTCCTAACAAAAGAAAATATGACAAAGTTAATGACAGATCTTTTGAGAAGAAATCTGATAGAGGTGATAACAAAGATTACAAAAGTTATCGACAATCAGAAAGAAGAGATACCCAAGTATACAAGGACAAAGGCAAGAAAGCCAGCTACCTAGCTTCTTGCAAAGATGAAGATACTGACACCGAACCTAATGAAGACATCAAGATGGTGTTTGTAGCTGTGAAAGATGATTCAGATGAAGATGAAAGGTATGTAGAAACTACACTCATATCTAAAGTTAGCAAGAATGACATCTAGATTATAGATAGTGGCTACACTTACCACATGACCGGTGACAAAGAAAAGTTTAACACTTTTGAGTATAACAATGGTGGTATAGTAACAATGGGTAATGATACACCTTGTCCAGTTGAAGGTAAAGGAACTATAATGTTGAATAACCTGATTAAATGTGAAAATGCTTATTGGGTAAAAAGATTAAATTATAATCTGTTGAGTGTTTCTCAGCTGAATAATTTATTTCACAAAGTAGCATTTGAGAATAAGAAGGCAAAAATCTTCAATGAATTAGGAAGATTGATTGGTACGGGTGAACACACAAAAGGTAACTTATTCTATCTCAATGATAATAATACCACTTTCTTAATGAATAGAAATGAATACATATGGTTGTGGCACAAAATATTGTGTCGTGTTAATTTTGACAACATGATGAAAATAAGCAGAAGGAGAAATGTAAGAGGCTTACCGACGATGTCAAAGACCGACAAAATCATGTGCAAGAATTGTCAAAAAGATAAGATGACAAAGTCTAGTTTAAAAAGTAAAACCCATACATCTGATGATATTCTAGAATTATTCCATACTGATCTATGTGGACCAATGAGGACAAAGAGTTATTATGGAGATAGATATTTTATTCTCTTTGTTGATGATTACTCTAGAATGATAATAGTTATGTTTATAAAAAATAAATCTAAAGCATTCAAGATTTTTAAATAGTATAAGGCTATGGTAGATAAAAAAAGTGGTAAGGATTTGAAATGCTTGAGATCAGATAGAGGAGGAGAGTTTATATCAGATGAACTCACTAATTTCTATAATGAGTATGGTATAAAAAGACAGGTTTCTACACCAAGAACACCACAATAAAATAGGATTGTTGAGAGAAGGAACAGATCCATAGTTGATTGTGCTAGAAAACTGATGATAGAGAAAGACATCACCCAAATCTTCTGGAGGGAAGTTGTTAGTACTAATGTCTACACATTAAATAAAGTACAATTGAAGAATGACATAAAGAAGACACTCTATGAGCTATGGTATGGTAAAACACCCAATGTAAGTTACTTCAAAATCTTTGGTAGTCAATGTTATATCTTAAAGGATGATAAAAATGGAAAGCTTGATGCCAAGAGTGATGAAGGTATATTTCTAAGGTATTCCACCAAGAGCAAGGCTTATAAATGTCTCATCAAGGCTTCTAACAAAATTGTTGAAAGTGCAAATGTGAAGATAGATGAATTTGCAGAAAAGAATGAGTTGGAAAGCATAAAAGAACCAGAGGACTACAACAAGTTTTTATACTATGAAGAACCTAACACTCTACCTAAGCAACAATGCTTAATTCCCAAGAAACATAATGTTGTAACTGATGATCAGGCAGCAAATACTGACGGTTAGTATAATGATCAAAATAATGTGCAAGGTGATGAAGAACAGAATGAAGGAAAAAATGATGATCATGATTATAGACAAAGAGATGAACTAGTTCTTTCCAGATATGTAAGAAGGAACCATCCAGAGATCCAGATCATAGGAGATAAGAAAGATGGTACAAGAACAAGAAGTAAGTCTCTAAACTCAAGTTGTTTAATTTTTGAGTTTGAGCCAAAATCTTCAATGTTGCACTTGATAATGAAGAATGAATAAGTGTTATGAATGATGAGATTGAGAATATTGAAAAAAAAAAAGACATGGTCATTTGTGCCAAGACCAGATGACAAGAATGTCATCAGTACTAAATGGATATTCAGGAACAAGCTGAATGAGAATGGAGAAGTCACAAGAAACAAAGAAAGACTAGTAGACAAGGGGTATGCACAAGAGGAAGGTATTGACTATGGAGAGACCTTTGCACCTATTTCTAGGCTAGAAGGTGTAATAATACTACTTACTTATGCTGCATTCAAAGGATTCAAGGTATATCAGATGGATGTCAAGTCAGCATTCCTAAATGGAATACTTGAAGAAGAGGTATACATTAAGCAACCAAAAGGGTTTGTAGATCCAGACAAGGGAAACATGGTATGTAGACTTCATAAAGCCTTGTATGGATTGAAACAATCTCCTTGAGCCTAGTATGAATGGCTTCATTTGTATCTTATAAGTATTGGATTTGTAAGGACTAGTGAAAACAATAATCTTTATTTGACGGAAGATACTGATGCTAACACTTTGATTGCTGAAATATTTGTTGATGGCATCATATTTGGAGGAAATTATATGCTATGCAAATCATTTACAAATGAGATGAGAAAAGAGTTTGAGATGTCTATGTTTTGAGAGATCAAGTTCTTTCTTGGTCTACAGATCTTGCAACACTGTGAAGGTATTTTCATTACACAGTCCAAATACATTAAATAGATCCTGAAAATATTCAAGATGGAAGATTCCAAACTAGTTTGAACACCGATGGCTACTGGATGTAAGTTGACAAATGAGGACAAGACATAAAAGGTAAATCATACTTTTTATAGATCAATGATAGGAAAACTCATGTATGTTGTACACACTAGACCAAATATTGCACATGTCTTAGGAATAGTTTCAAGATTTTTTACTAATCCTAGAGAATCACATATGACTGCTGTGAAAAGAATTTTAAGATATCTAAAGAATACTGAGGAATATGGCTTATGGTATAGAAGAGAAGGAAAATTTGAACTTAAAGTGTTTACCAACATTGATTGGGCTAGAAATCTTGCTAACCCTAAGAGCACAACCGGAGGAGCATTCTGTATGGGTGAAAGACTTGTCACATAGATTAGCAAAAAGCAAGGATGCATCTCTCAGTCTACTACAAAAGAAAAGTATGTTGTTGCTGCTACAAATTTCTCAAATATTGCATGGTTCAAATAGTTACTAGAAGGTATGCATATGAAGATCCTAGAACCAGTAATTATCTATTGTGATAATACTAGTACAATAAACATTTCCAAGAATCCAGTCATGCATGCTAAAACTAAACACATTGCCATCAAGTATCATTATTTGAGAGAACAAGTTCAAGCAAAGGAGGTGATACTTGAGTATGTGCAATCCAAAGAACGATTAGCTAATATCTTCACCAAGCCACTACCCAAGGATGTATTTGAGTACTTGAGAAAGAGACTAGGGGTCAAACCCTTGTCTACCAGTCAGTAAAATTACTAGAATTTTGCATCAGCCTATATATTATCAGAATATCATTAATGTTGATGCAAGAAAAGAGATGAACTTCAAAGCTACATCTATATATAGATAGGTATATATGAGCATTGAGCACCAGAGCATATTGTTGTATTGTTGATGGATAAGTGAAATTCAAGGAATATATTATGGATAGAGAGAAATGATTGTTTGACATTAATGTCATATATTTGTAAGATATTTATTTAGAATTGCTATCAAAGGGAGAGAGATTATATATATTATCACATCTTTCTAGAAAGAAAGAGAGATTATCCATTATCACGTTACTCCAATAGGGAGAGATTATATCCTTAAGGAGAGAAATTGTATGGAAATATTATACAAAGGGAGAGTTGCTGACAAGAGAAAAAGACATCAAAAGAGAAGAACAGTCAAGGGAGAGAAATTAACACAAGGAAAGAACACAAGACATCAAAAGATAGAGAGCTACAAGAATCAAATCTAATCTAAAACAGAGCTTACCGATGGTCAGACATTTATCGGTTAACAAAACAAAAAGATTGGTAGTTTGATGAATCTCAACTATTGTATTTCATATTGTATTAGAAATAGTATAGTGTGATAATATAGTATGTTGCCATCAATGCCAATGGGAGAGATTGATGACATGTAACCAATTGAATATTTGATAATGTTAAGTTGAAGATAATGCAGGTCATTAAATCAGTTAATGGATTGTATTTTCATTGATGTCAACTTGATATCATCTATACGACCATGTACATAATGCAAAAGACTTCAGAGAACCAAAGGAACCCAAGTTATGGTTTCAATAATGCATAAAAGTCAAGTATTCACTAAGTGACAACCAACACCAATGGAGTGCACACCATCAGTCAAAGAAAAGAAGAACAATCATAGTGATACCCGATGATCAGAAGCATAGTGTTTCCCGACAAAGCAAAACCACAGAATGCCCGATGAGAAAAGTCAGATGGTTGCCTGACAAGCTAAAGAATCAAAGTGCCCGACGACAAAAGATGCAGAGTTGATCGACGAGTAAAATTTCAATGGTTCCCGACAGACGAAGATCATGAAGCTAACTGTAGTATCACCGATGGAACAGCCAGTTATCACTGATAATTAACTGAAGTGGTGACCAAAAGAAAAGAGAGTTTAGAAAATGACAAAATATCTAGCTGGCAGAGATAAATATAGACTTAACTGGTTGTCTACTTTGTTTTATTCAACTAGAGATAAGAGATTGATTTAAAGATGATTTGTACATCTGGCAAGAAGATATCTATGAGACAAATCAGGAGTTATGCTTTAAATCTAATTGGCTAGATTGTTTATCACGCCAAGAATTAAGAACCAAGAAACAATGACTATTATGTCTATATAAGAGACAAGCTTAATTCATTTAAAAATGGGATTAAGGGGAGTGAATGAAAAGAGGATGCTAAAGAGAAACTGATGAAAAAAAAATTCATGCAATGCTAATCAAACAAGTTGAAGAAAGAGCTAAGGAATTCTTCAGACACCGACAAATAGTGAGCACAGCATCACAGAGAAGAAAGTATGGAGAACAAGGATTGAATTGATACATTGGTTAGAGAGGAAATGTACTTAAATAGATATGAAAATATGCAATTCAAAGTTGAAATATGACTGGTCATAGTGTTTCAGTTTAACTATTGAAGCATCATGTCTCTTAACCAAGCAGGACTTAATAGTCTTCTATATATTGAGGTACATCTCAAGGAGTGCCAAAAAGTTTGATTCATGAAAGTAGCATTGGACTTGCCTGATACCTATTGATAGTCTAAGAAGGAGGCTAATTCAAGGATGGTTAGAAATAGATGCCCTATACTAAGTGACAACCTCTATGTATAAAATCCTCTAACAAGGTCGCACTTAATAGTGTTTTTGGAACCTTTAACAGGGTTGGCTCCTAAGAGGGATCACTTTAGAAGAGTGAAAATTTGGGGTACCAGTTCCAGTGGTTTTACCCTTAAAAAGGTTTCTACATTAAAATTCATGTGTTATGTGTGTATGATTCATTTATTTACTAGTTTTCATCTTACATAGTTAACTCTAGATTGATCGGTATACTCTACTTATTTACTAAGTTTCGGTAAATAGTTATACTACTTATCGGTAATCAAGAAAGAATAAGGATTGACAAAGAAAACTTACGAATAGTTTATCATTATTAGTATTTCACTGCATACATCTTGTAGGGACATAAAAATCTGATATTTATTGATTGGTGGTTAATTTTGAAGGATAAATTATTGAGGTCATTGATTCACCCCGCCCCCCCCTCTCAGTTATTACTAACACTGTCATCCCTTTTGTCTTTGTACTTTATTTCTCTTCTCTCATCCTTGTCATTCCTGTCAGGACATCTTGCTACAATATGGCAAACTTTGTTACATGAAAAATAGATTATAGGAAGTTAACCTTTGAATTTTCCTCTTCCTCTCGGTAGTCTTCTAGACATAAGTGCATCAAGCTCATCAAGATATTCATCAGAAGTGTCACTTTCTCTATTCACGTGTCTTTATTTTCCTTTCTTTGATTTATGAAGAGTCAATTATGATTTGAATGCAGAATCAACATGATGAGGAGTAAAATTATGAAAATTTGACATTTCAAAAGTAGTAAGTCTACCAACTAAGCCTTCTATATTTAAGTTGTTACCAGGATTACATCTTAGTCATTGTATAGAAGATACTCTAATAGTATATATATGAAGTAAGGTTCTGATTACCTTTCTAATAATAGTATCATCACTAATAGTTCCATTAGCTCCTCTAATAGCATTTACAACCTCCTTAACTCGGCTATAATATTAAACAATAGTGTCACCATCTTGCGTTCTCATTTCATCAAAATTACCTCTCAAGCTTTCAGATTTGACCCTCAGTACATTTGTATCACCTTCATAGAGATTTGACAATGTATCCCACATTTCTCTTACAATATTTCAATCTTTTATGTCTTCAAATTTAGGATAGCTTAGGTCTGATGAAATCTCCAACATTGCTTGGTTGTGTTCTTTATTTTCTCTCATCTGATGAGCTGTCATAATTGTAGGCACTTTTATGTAATCATTTTCCACATAGTATTTTGCAGCATCTCCAATTTCAGCTAGGTGTAACTTCATCAAACTTTTCCATGCAGGGAAGTTCTCTTTGTTCAGGCTTGGTACCTCATTTTTATACATCTTAGTCCTTCGCTTCAAGTACCTTCAAAATTTTCTCTACAAGTACCACAGAGCTCTGATACCAATTGTTAGAATGATTTAGAATAAGTGAGAGGGGGGGTGAATCAGTATTACAAGGTCCAGATGTACAAATTGAACTTTAAAACACTTTAACCAACTCAGATCCACTCAGTAATCCACTCGGTCTCTATAGAATATAATCAATAACATAAACTTGCAATTTACTGTCCTAATGTATTCAACTTGCAAAATATAAAAATCTTAACAGTACAACACATCAAATAACATTCACATAAGTATAACACCAAGATTTAACGTGGAAGCCCAATATGGGAAAAAAACCACCAGTAAGATGCTACCAATTTTCACTCTTCTGAAGTGAGCTCTATAAAAACCCAACCCTGTTAAAGGTTCCAATACACACTATTATATGTGACCCAGTTAAAGGATTCAATCACCCTGTTAAAAGTGAGCCTTGTTAGAGGGCTTAGACCATTCCATTATAATGTCACCTTGATTAAAGGATTTAACAATATGATTGTTAGGTCAACCTTGTTTATAAGGATTTTGCAACTGATACAATGATTAGAATGTAACAACAAATTGTGATCTAAAAAATACTACTCACTTTACAAATACAGATCTAATTATAGCTCAAATTCTAATTCACTGACTGGCCTTGATTGTCATCTCTATCACTTAGATCTTCTTGGAAATCCTTCAAGAAGCCAATACTATGTGCAGTCCTATACTACTCTCTTCATCCTTTTCTTCTTTCTTCTTAGATTTTTCTAATAAACTGAATTAACCTCATGAACACTCTTACATAACCTACAATTAGGTTAATCATATACCTCTCTAATCAGGTAGCTTGATCTTTTTCCGCTTAATCATCACCATAGATCTTAGGGTTCGGCTAGATCCAACAAATCCTTCCAACATTTCATTTCCATCTACACTGTAGAATACATCTAAAACTCCTTGAATCCATACATAAAAATGGTTAAACATAGATAAAATTCTCATGTAATTCTCCACAAAAATCATCCTTATCTTAAATACGCTTCACATGTCCCAATAAAACCAACTATGCCGAATGGAATCTCAAATCTCTCTCAAATTGTCAAAATACTGACACTCGACCAATACTATGTTCTTCCACTCGGTCATCACTAGATAACTCAGTAATTTACTGACACTTTGAAAATACTGATGCTTGGTTGACACCAAATTTTCTCAGCTCATAGTGGCACTTGGTCGACACTCACATCACTCAGCAAAAATATAAGCTCCTTAATCTTCTACTCTGTTACTCGGTCAAGACTAACTTTGTAGTCATCCCAACTTCACTTACACTTAAAATAAATAATATATTACCTTGTCAAGGTGAAATCTCATCAAGTACCCATTATGGTTTCACATAACTCAACCATTTCACTAGGTCTTCTTGTTATCTCTTCTTTTCAAATCTTCCTCATTAATCAATTAATATGGCACTGTAAAAGATATGAACTATCTTACCAATTAAGGTTTGACATCGATGACAATGTAATAATTATTTCAATTGTAGTTTTCAATAGTGCACACACACACACACACACACACACACACACACACACACACACACATATACATATACATATATGCAATAATATGTGTGTGTATATATGTGTACATGTATATGTGTGTGTGACATCGATGACAATGTAATAATTATTTCAATTGTAGTTTTCAATAGTGTGTGCACACACACAC
>MU225491.1:401121-443186 GCA_018584345.1 Thuja plicata | reverse complement strand
AACTTTGACACTAAGACTAAAATATTGAAAAAAAAAAAAAACACTTCACTTTCAGACACATATTGCTCCAAACACATTAGGAATTTGAAGATGATGTGGTGCAAGAGCACCTACGGGTTAGGATGGAGTAACCCTAAATTTTTTTTTGGAAGACATTCTATTTTTCATGATCATAAATAAGGTTATGTTTGGCTAATATTGTGTTGTTTTTGTAGCTTTGGGTTTTTTGTTGTGGTTAGTTTGGTCCAAAAGACCCTATGTATGTTTGGGAAGCCAAAATATTGAAAAATGTAGGAATGACACCTGTAGTGCTTAGAAGGACCTATTTCAAGTGTAATTAGGTCTAGGATGAGGTTATAATTCTTGGGGGACCCATTCATTTGGTTAGAGCTATGAAAATGTAAAAGATGTAAAAGTTGTAAAATGTTGCTCAAGCAACATTTACAACTTTCCAATGTTGCTTGACAAAATTTGGACAAGAAATTGAAAAATTCCTTGATAGAAGTTATGGGTCAGCATAGTTGGTTATTATGAGCCTAGGGGACATATATAAGGGCTTAAAAATCATTTTATGGGGGTTGGGCGAACTTTGGTTACATTTCCCAAGAAGGACTAATTGATAGTTTTATTGTATTTTCACAATTTTACAAGATTTGGTTTGAACTCACTAAACATGGATTGAATCACTTGATTTGATGTGAAGAATAGTTTCATGTAAATTTTTCCTTGTTATCTAGATACTTCATGTGAGATTTTATATAGTTTTGAGTGTTTGAATTAAATCAAAACTTTCATGGACTGTTCACTGCCAGTGTAAGGGTTTGTACATGTAAATATGGCTCTACGGTGAAATCCCTCCATTGGATCTTAATGGCCAATTGAAAATGGAAAGTAGAGCCTTTGTACATTGTTTTCCTTTTTTTACATTTTCTAGAAGTTGTGTTTTATATTTTTAAAAGCTTTCCCTATGCGAGACAATGTGTACCCGGCTAGGAGCAAGTAGATGACATACAATGATTGAATGTAGGATTGGATTGGATTGGATTGAATTGAAGGATCCAATGATTGGAGGGTTTTTATAGAGTGTTTTATAATCTCTGTAACCAAATGCAAGAGTTGGTGAATCCATTTCATTAGCAAAAACATTTAAACTATGCAATTATCCCTATTTTTAAGGAGAAAGACCAAGTTTGAGAAAAGGACAATACAAACAACTTGGTGACCCCAAACCCTAAAAATATCTAAGAGAACCATAATGGGTGTCTAGAATAGTGAATTTTTTGGGGCTTTCTTTGAGAATTTTTGAATTTATTAAGATTTAAGAACATAATTAGTGTTAATAGGGCTATTAGGCCTTAAAATAGTGAATTTTGATATTGTTAAGAATGTTTGGGTTGGTTGAAATTAAGGCCAAAATAATCTTTCAAGTGACTAAAATGATCTAGTAGATTTGGTGTGAACTTACTCTAGTGAGTTCAATGAAGAAATTGTTTGTGTAACCCTTGGTAGAGAGGCCCTTGGAGTTAGGAGAAGAAACAAAGTGAGTAATCCTAGGTTGGGGTTGTTGGAAAGTGATGCATTTTTTAGTGATATGGGACACTTGAGTGTTGTCATTTATGGAAACAAATCTAGTATGATGCGTTATAGATTTTTATTGTCAGAACTTTATTAAGCATCAATGCTTGACTCTATGCTTCCAAAGAATTGAACCAAACAAGGAAAATTCTAATTGATGAGGATTTGATTCTCCTTCTTCTTTGAGCTCCATAGACTCAAGTGGGTGTACCTTTTACAATTTACTGCTTCTTAGTAAATTTGATAGTGGATCAAGGATTTACACTAATTTTCTCTTTCCTTTTACTGCAACAACTGATAACACATTCTACAAATTAATATGACCAATCTTATACAGAGATTTACAAGCCAGACCATTATCTTGACAAGAGAAAATACTAGCAAAATAAGCATTCCCATCCTTCTTATATTCAAGTTTTAGACTCAGGTAGGCTAACCTAATGATTCACTGTCCAAGGAATCAATAAAATTAATTGTATTCTTCAATACAAATGATAAACATAAATATTCTTAAATAGAAATATAAAAGGACTATTTAGATTTAAAGTTTATGATGACAACTATTAGCCAAATCTAGACCAGTGCCTAATCCAGGGAAAAGAGTCAAATGAAATATACATTCATAGAAATATCTTAATGCAAACACACATGGAACTCAAATGAAATTCATTACAAGCTACCTTCTCATTCCCACACCCATGTGTCAGATTCTTATACTAATGTTTATCCCTCTGAAACTACTTTTAAGAATTACTCCCTCCATGATAGAAACTTAAAAACAATCCCACAGTTACCTTATACCCAGTATATTAAAAATGTCCTACAGATTTAATACACAAGAACTCAAACACAAATACATGAAGACAATAAAAATATCTCTTCTCAATACATCCAGAATGAAAAAAAACTTAAAAATGTTAGAATAACTTAGAGGGGGGGGAGGTAGTGAGTGGCCTTAAAATTCATTCCAAAATCTAACCAAAACTTATATCTCAAATATAATATCCTCTATTTATCTTTCATTCCATCAAGATGAATTCCATAAGTAATTCTAACAAATATAAACTGATTAGTAAGATATACTGTTTATCTTTTATAGCCTTTACCGAAATGAGGCAAATGAATATAGTGTTAACCGACCAATCCAGTATCACTTAATGTGTAAATAAAAATATCAATACAATGAAATAAATACACATTTGACATAGATTTTAATGTGGAAACCCTGTTAATGGAAAAACCACTTGGGAATGGTAACCCAAAATTTTCACTCTTTTGAAGTGAGCTCGGTGAAGAGCCAACCCTATTAAAGATTACAAACACATGGTTAAGTGTTACCTTGTTAGAGGATTCAAAACTAAAAGTTTTTTTTTAACCTAGCATTCACTATGCTGTCAACAAGAAAAATTTTTGATACTCTTGAGTATCTCAATACAATAAGGATGGTTAAATCCCACTCGGTTAAGAGATTTTTTGAATCAATGGTTAAAATGAAATAGTAAATGATCTGTTCACAATACAACTTTAACTTGCAGATATTTAGATCTATTTTTAGTCCAATAATACCTCTATGATCAATATGATATTCAATTCCTTTTCTCTCTTTCTTTCTTCTATTCTTCTCAGTGAATTCTCTATCGTCTGTTGCTTGGTGTCTACAGAATTCCCCAGCTCTGTTCTTCAACCGGTATGATCAGATCTGCATGAAGACTTCTATCTTCACTCAAAATATATTCAGCATTCCTCTTCTTCATAATGAATGAACTTGTCTCTTTATATAGACATGATTAGCTACTCAATCTCCTTGTTTTCATTGGGGATCACTTCTTGATCTGTAAAACTTGCCATGCATGCTTTAATCCATAAAGCCCTGCTTTAGTTTTATTCCAAACATCTCTCCTTGATAATTGTTAATAAAACATGCTTTAAATCTCCCTCTTTGCTTTAGTTCAAGTGATCGTTAAGAATAAAGAAATCGATCAATCAATCCCTAAATATAGCTCTTGATAGCTAAGTACTTTGTCCTTCTTTAACTTTAGTTCTGATCGGTCATCAAATCAAGTTAGCTCAGTCATTGATTCCATTTGTGCTTGGTGACAACTTCAGTTATGCTCAGTAAACAACTTTTTCTTGGTAACACTTTCTCAGTTAGTGCGGTGCTCAATATACATTGTGAACTACTCAGGGTTCACTGTCTGTCAGTGTCGACTATCCGTCAGTGTTGACTGTCCATCGGTGTTCACTGTTCATCGATGTATACAGACTTTTATGTTTTACCAATAACATAAACTTTGTCTCTTTGATCTCTTCAATTCTATGACAATATGTGTATGATCAATCAGATTATATCAAGTTGACATCAATGAGAATACAATACATTAAATAATTTAATGTCTTGCATTCACTTTTGTAGCTCGGTGATCATCAACTTATCATTTTCAAACATTCAATCAGTTATAGTTCATCAATCTCTCCCTTTGGCATTGATGGAAACGTACTATGAAATATGCAAAATGAAGCATGCCATATCATACCAAACTTATTGTTTTATAACCAATTCAAATATATGAATCTCAGTAAGCTCTTCTATCTTAGATTTGATTTTGTTGTGTGCTATCCCTTTCTTGTAGAATCTCTTCTCCAATTCTCTCCCTTTGATGGATGGTTACTTCATTGAATACTCCACTCCCTTTGACAGCGATGCCAAAAAAAAAAATTATACAGCTCTGTAGTAGCCAACAATATCTCTTGTGTGTGTCTCAGATAAATACATTAAGTGTACTGATATATCTTTGCAGTCCATTTTTTAGCTTGCATCAACATGATTGATCTTCTGATAATGTGTAGGCTGATGCAGTCTCCAAGTTAGCTTAGTGACCAATAGACAAGGGATCAACCCCTAGTCTATTCCTCAGGTAATCAAATGTATCTTTTGGCAATGGTTTTGTGAATATGTCTTCTAATTGTTCTTTGGATTGTACATATTCTAGTATTACCTCTTTCTCTTCTAGTTGCTCCCTCAAGTAATGATACTTAATAGCTATGTGCTTTTTCTTGGCATGCAGCACAGGGTTCTTTGAGATGTTTATAGAACTAGTATTATCACAATAGATAATTACTAGGTCAATAATTCCTTCATTCATACCTTTCAACAATTGCTTGATCCATGCAATGTTAGAGAAATTTGAAGAAGTAGCCACATATTCTGCTTCTTCATTTGATTTAGATATGCATCCTTTCTTTTTAATTATTCATGTGACAAGTCTATCACCCATAAATAATTATCCTCATATACTTCTCTTTCTATCATCCATTTTTCCTGCCCAATCAGCATCAGTATAAACTTGTAGCTCAAATTTACCTTCTTTATTGTACCACAAACCATAGTCTTCAGGATTCTTTTCAATCTGTTCTATCTCTTCATTCATTGCACTAACCCATTCTTGATTCTCAAGTGTAGCATTAACAGATTTAGGATCAAAATCACAAATCAAACATATATTTTTAAGTCACTTACTTCTTGTTCTCATTCCAGCTCTTTTGTCTCCAATGATTTGGTCCTTTGGATGGTGTCTTCTGACATATTTAGAAAGTACAGGTTCAAATCTCTGTTCCTCATTTTGATCATCATTATGATTTTCATTATCACTTAGTTCAGCATTGTGAGAATTTTCCTAATTATCTATGTGTGTAGCCTATTGCTCAGTTGCATTGTCCTGTCGCTGAGGCAGGGTGTCAGGTTCTTCAATGTAGACAAATCTGTTGTAATCTTCAGGTTCTTTTCTGCTTTCCTCATCATTTTTTTTAGAAAATTCATCCACTTTAACATTTGAACTCTCAATGATTTTTTTAGAAGATTTGTTCAGATATTTATAAGCTTTGCTTTTAGTAGAATATCCTAGAAATATTCCTTCATCACTTTTTATGTCAAGTTTCCCATTTTTATTATCTTTTAATATATAACTGTTACCCAAAATTTTCCATTTACATGTAAATTCTAGCTACAAGTGGAGGAAAATGTGGATCCTACAAGGGTAGAGCCCAGCTTGTAAAAAAATGCATATTTCCTGGTCTTCTATCTCATCCTCTATAAGTTTTTATCCCTCTATTTTACCCTAATTCATAAAGAAGGCCTAAGTGTTGAAAACACTATACAAATTTGGTATAAACCCTATTTTGTCCATGGCCTCTTCTATTTCTTCATTACCTTATCTGGGAAACATAAGTTCTTTTAAGTCATGTGCGCATAGAAAATGCCCTTTATTCACTTTTTCACATAAGGGACAAGGAATATTCCATGTTTCTCAGTGATTTTGAGATTTCCTTGTTGCAAAGTCTCCCAAAGAAATAGAATATGGTCATTTCTCATTGCGACTTAGTGTTGATCACTGGATCATTTTCTGATCACAAGGTAGCTACGAAGTCTCCCAAAGTAACCCAAGTTTCACAAAAGATCATGAGATCTTGTGACTTAGTGTATTTCTAATGCTACAGATGTGACCTGAGTCCAGGCTGATTTGAGTTTAAATCTTTCAGTCACCAGGTCTCTTAAGGTAACCATGATTAAGCAAAGTGTTAAGGGATTATGAGACTATGTGGTCGCCAAGGCTCTAAATGAAATCATGATCAGAAGAGGAGTTTGGTCAAAAGGTCAAAGGGATTTGCAGTCAGATCATGGGTAAATGGCACATCGACACCTAGTAGATGAGGGACCGAGGTATTATGTGTTTGGTTGCTAAGTCTCCAAAAGAAGTCATGCTATCAGCAAGGTCTACGAGACTTCACGCCAACCATTGATGCAAGGTTAGATCTTGTGGTAGTTGTTGAGTCTCGATAAGAAACAATAGTTAAGTAGAGAATCTAGACATTGTGAGACCACTCAGTCACCAATTCTCCAAAACAAACCAGCAGTTAAAGGTGGATCAAGCCAGAGTTAGGGGGAAAAATAGTAATGAATATAGAGGAGGAATCAAAGACTATGTTTAAAAGAAAAGGTCAAGGATTCTTTGGGCCATTGATGCTAGTACCCACACCACCTATTACCATTTCTTATTCAAATATTTAAAATTCAAAAGATTTGATCTCAGAGCTCGCAGTGGTGGTGCGATTTTTCAAGATATAGAACAGAGAGATGGGTCGAGTCAACTTCTTCCGACTGCATGTATGGTGATGAAAAGATTTTAAAGATATATCTAATCGAGTAGGATATTTCTCAGCTACATTAATGAGTAGAATTGATAGATTTAGGGTTTCTACATTGTTTATCCAAAATCTATTGTGACCCTAGTTTCTAGAATGGATTGTTTTCCCGAGCCTACATGCTGGAGGAACATGTATATAAGTTAGTTTTCAAGCTTTTTATCTTCGAGTTTTTCAGTTGGCGCAAGATTTTCTATGGCATTTTATCTTCCCTCAAATATTCACTTCTTGTAATCTTTCATTGAAATAGAGGTTCTGTATGAGATTTCTATGGCATTTTATCTTCCCACAAGATTCTCTTTATCTATATTTCTCTTACTGAAATATATACAGTTGCTTATGTTTGATAAATCTTGGAGTTCATGAGCATCTTTGTGTACTACTGTGTGTGATTTGATTTAGGTTATCCTTTGGATTTTATTCATCCTTGGCTACTTTGTCTCACTCCTGTGCCTATTTTCTAAAGTGAATGTCTGTCTGCAAGTCACAGTCTATGTCTAACTTTTCTTGGGAATGTTATTGTCTATGAAATTTGTTCTTTCCTCCAATAACCTCTTTTCCATTCTAGACCTCTCTGTGAAATACTTATGAAAGCCTATTTAGAAAGATGGTTTTATACTAGATCTGAGAACCTTCATGCTAGTTTGGTTACTATGTCATGTTTAAAGTTACCTTCGGTGTATCACCTAGTAGGATAATTTTCTTTCAATTTATTTCCCTTTCAAGTATTCCTTCTATCCCTTTTTCTCCTCCAGTTTACTTTTCATTGTTCAAGAGAAGATTAGGTGATTATCCAAGAGGAACCGACCTAGAATCCATAGGCTTAAATTCAAGTTAGAAAAGGTCCCACAACCTTGAAGTGATTCCCATGCTATACTATATTATCAAGACCAAGAGAGCTTGAATAGGGTGAAAATTTAGTGTATAATAGTTCTGGCACGACCGGTGGGAGTACTACTAAAATTTTATTTGCAAAGCCATGCTATCTCTGATATGTTTATTGCATGGTATTAACCTAAAGAGGTTTCTATTTCTCAAACATATTTGGAAACTCCACTGGTGTAGAGAATAGAAGATCCAGTCATGTTCAAAGTTTATGAGAAAATTTTAGACAAGGAGCTCAAATCCCTCTAAGTTCTCACAGCTGCCTCTAACTAGAAGTTATTGCAGATTATCTCAGAGAGAATCCCCTACAAGGAGGGTTCAATCTACACCACCCACTACAGAAAGGAGACCTTTTCATTTCCATTTAAGGAGAGAAAGATCTCTAACTAGGGAGAAATAAGAATATTTAGCTCCACTACCTGACCCAAATACAACTCACACAGTTTCTTCCCAGTAGATAATAGCTCCTACAATGGAAAGACATTCTGCCTTTGTACCATTCAATCAAGGAAGTCCCTTGAGATTTTATCAACATCATCATGTGCCCTTAGAAGCACTCAAGAGTCTTCCTAACTTCACAGGAGAAGGATAGACAACTGCATGTGAACACATAAGAGATGTAGCCACCATATGGAGTGTGGATCATATTACAGAAGAAGATGTGGCTACCAAGCTTTTAGCAGCCTCTTTCAAAGGTAAGGCCTTAGAATGGTTTAAAAATTTATCTATTGGTTCAATTGATTCATGGGATAGATTAGGTTAATCATTAAGCAGATATTTGGAGGATAAATCAGATCATTTGTCCCTTGTCGAGCAATTAACAACCATTAAGAGGGATCCTCAAGAACAAATGATAGAATTTAACAATAGATTCTTCAAGACATGGAATAGAATTCCTATCTTAGTAAGACCTTGAGCTGACCATGCATTCCTATATTTCTTGAGAAGTCTGAATAACAATATCTCTATCATGATTCAATCCATGGGAGGTACTTCATTGCCTCAAGCCTTTGACATAGCTGTCAGGGCTGAAATTTGTTTTATCCAGGCAGGCATGATAGCCCCAAGGCTGCCCATGCCTATTTTTCCCAATATTCAACCAGGCATGCCCTTTATTATCCCTCCATATCCCCTTATACCCACTATAGTATCACCTCAAGCCAGTACTAGCTATGAAGAATCCAAAGTAGGCTTCTCCCAAGAGCTGCAAGAAATGAAAAGTGACAAACAAGAAACAAATAGCTTGTTACAAAGTGGTTAGCAAGAAATGACAATTCTTCTTTAGACTCTAACCAAAGAGTTGACCAGTATAAAGAAGTAGAATCAAGGGAATAAACCACCTCTTCAGCCACAAACTCAAAGTCCCAATCAACAATATCAAAAGCAGGGACCATCTTATCAGTAGAATAGGCCACCATACCAAGGAAATTACCAAGGTCAAAGGCAAAACTTCAATCAGAGGCCATTTCAACCTTATAACCCCACACCTCTTAGTTCTGTAAATCCAACAAGAGACATAGTTCCAAGTCATAATAGTCTATTCTTGGACAATGAATGATGTTTTCCTTACAATCAGCCACATTATTAGGCTACATGTTTAAATAAGTGGATGAACCAAGCGTGGATGGTTCAAAATGCCTCACATACTCAATTAGAGGCTTCTTCTGATGAGTCAGTCCCTCAGAAAGAAGCACAACATAATGATACTACTCCCTTCAATTGGGAAAAAACAAGGCTTCAATGGAGTAAATGATGAATCCACCATAGAAGCCAACACTCAGTCTAAGAGAACAACTTAAGACATAGAGTGAATAGGAGATGGAGCTAGAGATACTACATCTACAGATACATCACATCATGTTGTTCCTACCATACTAAAGAAGATTCCCATAATTCCAATCAAAGAAGGCCAATCTTCCAAGGAAGTTGAACCTATCATAGTAAAGACACACCAGAGAGTACACACAGTGGTGCCTTTCAACATTATAGACAATATGAAGAAGGAAAATGTCACTATGTCCATGTGGGACTCTTTGGCTATTCAAGGATAGCCTGGGACTTCGAAAAAAAATAATGATAGAAGATGTAATCCCTCAGCAGTATACAAAGGAAGCTACTAAAATAGTGTTGGTCAATGTTGATCAAAAGAAGGATACTTCAAGGAGCCACTCCAAGGCAGATGTCATGCAATGTAAAAACCTAAAACCACCTCCCTTTTATGTATCTCTAATTATTGGAAAATCTTTAGCACATAATTGTATGGTAGATAGTGGGGCTACTAGCTCTGTCATGCCCAAGAAAGTAGCTAACCACTTGGGAATTAAATATGAACCCTTTGAAAATAAGGTGACCCAGCTTGATGGTTCCTCAGTAAACACCATAGGTTTGGCCAAAGACACAAGCTTGATCCTCCATGCAAGCCCCAATTTCTCTATCCTCCTTGACATATATATTATAGACCTCCCTGCTTTATTTTCCATATGTTTATCAAGGGAGTTCACAACCAAGATAGGAGGCTATCTTTCTTCTTACTGGTCTCACATGCTTTTCCACACAAGATATGGGACTAGGTTCACCATCACATTTGAATCATTGGCAACACACCATATAGAACCTCATGTCTCCAATGTTATCAATGCACACTACCTTGCACTTGATGATTAAGATTTCCCAATCATCAAAGAAGAAAAAACCAAGATAGAAGATATCCCTGATATCTATCTAGATGATTTAGAATCAGAGAAAGCCTCAGTGACCCAAACCAATGTTATTTGGGAGGCTGGTTTGGGAAACTATTTGATACAATAGAATGAATTCATAAAGCCAAATATTTCCAAGGCAGATACGGAATCATAAGATCAGAACAACCAAGTTTGGGAACTAATCTTCGATGGTGCTAGAAGCAAACATGACTCTGGTGGTGGTGTTATGATAATCTCTCCAAAGGGGAAAAAATGCTATACAACTTTTAGATTCAGTTTCTCTTGCACTAGAAACACTGTTGAATATGAAATCCTAGTGAATGGACTAGAGTGGGCTTGAAAAAGAGGGATCAAAGCCCTAAATGTATATAGTGACAGTGAGTTGGTTGTCATCCAAGTGAGAGGGATAAGTGCAACCAAAAGTGACACAATGAGAGCATACAATAATAGAGTTTGGGATGTTATTGAAGATATCCATGCTTTTGACATTGTTGCAATCCCTGGAAAATTAAATCAGAATGCATATATATTAGTTGTGGTTGGATCCCAATATGACATTCCTAATTGCATTTCAAAGAAATTGGATCAGCATCATATCAAAGTAGTTTTCAAGCCTTCTATTCCTGATAATGATGTTAATTGGCAAGTGTTTGACAATGATGAGAAAATTTTGTATTTCCTATTTGAAGAGGATTTCTTTTCAGAGCATAGCCAAGACAGATTAATGCAGAACTATGGTGACCAAGTGGTACAACTTAAATTAAATAAAATTCCAAAAGGACTTGTTACCCTGGAATCCATCTTCAACAGAGCTGACCAAGCACAAAAGAGTAAGGTTGGCCTGGTAGTTCAGCAAGAGAATTGAATTGATCTAGAGCTAGAGCTAGGTAAAAACTTGAAATTTGGAAAGATTAATACTGATTCAAAAAAGCAAGATTATGTCCAATTGTTTCAATAATTTTCTGATATATTTTCTTGGCAATAAGAAGACCTAAAGGGTTTCAACCTAGCACTTTCCCAAAATAATATTGAATTGGAACCAAATGCCAAACCAATAAGACAAAAGAAAAGACTTGTCACCCCCAAGCTAGAGCCACTTATGCATAGAGAGGTTCTCAAACTAATAGAAAGTGGTATTATTTACCCCATCAAGAATACTAGTTGGGTTTCTGACCTTGTTCTTTTCAGGAAAAATAATGGGGAATTAAGATTATGTGTTGAATTTAGAGACTTAAACAGGGCATCCCTAAAAGATCGCCATCCATTGCCATCTATGGAAAAAATCCTGCAGTATGTTTCTGGATCAGAACAATTCTCACTGTTGGATGGCTATTCAGGATACAATCATATCCTGGTTCATGAAGAAGATCAATATAAGATTTCATTTACAACCAAATGGGGAACCATGGCCTATCAAAAGATGCCTTTTGGTTTGTCAAATGCAGGTGCTACTTTTCAAAAGGCAATGGATATGGCCTTTAAGAGCCTCATGTTCAAGTTTGTACTGGTCTATTTGGATAATATCACTATTTATTCTAAACATGTAGGAGACCATGTTAAACATCTGAGGAAGATATTTGAAAGGTGTAGAGACTTTTGGATTTCTCTTAATCCCTAGAAATGTGTGTTTACAGTCCATGAAGGAAAGTTGTTGGGATATGTTGTATCCAAACAAGGAATTATAGTTGACCTTGAGAGGATTGTAGCTATTCTATAACTTCCTCTACCAAAACATAAGAAAAGTTTCCAATCTTTCATAGGAAGGATTATCTTTGTCAGACATTTCTTGCCTACATTATAGATTTACTAAATCCTTTGACAATTATGCTAAAAAAGAACTTAGTTTTTAGCTGGAGCAAAGAAGGGAAAGCTAATTTTCAAGCCATCAAAGAAGCTCTATCAAAGGTTCCTACCTTGTTTAACCCTGATTTCAGTAAGGATTTTATCCTTTATGCTTATGGAGGCCCTGATGCCATATCTTTAATACTAACTCAAGAGAACTCTGAAGGATTGGAGCACCATATTGATTTCTTTAGCAAAGGCCTAGAAGAGTATGAACAAAGATACTCTTTTGTAGAGAAACATGTACTTACTATGGTAAAAAGTCTTAAAAAGTTTAGATACCTATTGACTCACAACAAGGTACAATTGAGATTTACTCATCCTACTATCAAAGAGTTCTTTCTTTCTAAGGATCTGAATGAAAAAAGAGCTGGTTGGATTACCAAAGTCATGTAATATGACATTGATATCCAAATCACTAAGCTGGTTAGAGGAAGAGGTATTTTTGAGCATTTGAAAAGGGATGAAGATTCAAGAAAATCCATCCATGTACCTTGGAATCCCCTTATTTATGGGCTCAAACAAAACAAACTATTGGTCTTCAGTCCTGGAATGCATAAAGGGAAAATTTTTGGCATGGAAAGCCAGATGGCTATCACTGTCAGGTAGAATCCTCCTTATCAAGTCAGTTTTATTAGCAATTCCAAATTACTACTTAGCAATCCTCAAAGCTCCTTCATCCATTCTACACAAGATACAATCCCTAATTATAAAATTATTATGGATTACAAATATGAAAAAAGAAAAGAAAATTCCTCTTATATCTTTACAAGATATGTCACATATACCAGCATTAGGAGGTGCAGGGGTGCATGACTTGGAAAAAAGGAACAAGGCCTTTGGTGGAAAACTAATTTGGCAAGTGTACTCAAAGCCTCTAAAAAAATGGTGTCAGATTATGAAACAGAAATATTTGGATAACAATGAACCATCATGAATTATATCAATTCGGGACACTCCTAAAGGATCAGCCATTCGGGACTTCATGTCTGCCTCAAGAAACATTGTTGTGAAGTATGTCACTTGGGAAGTTAATAATGGGTGTAGTGTAAAATTCTGGAGAGACTCCTAGAGTGGATAACCTCCTTTGTGCACTTCTCCAAATATTGCAGAGATCAAAGAGGCTACAGAACAGAAATGGGGTATTCACTTAATTCACTATATTTCAGCAGTGAGCAGATTTTCAAG
Organism: Thuja plicata; assembly: GCA_018584345.1. Classification (NCBI taxonomy): domain Eukaryota; kingdom Viridiplantae; phylum Streptophyta; class Pinopsida; order Cupressales; family Cupressaceae; genus Thuja; species Thuja plicata. The sequence continues at coordinate 429,795 of MU225491.1, read as the reverse complement.
AAAAGTCATTTGAAAGGATCCAGAGGATTTAACAATTGGTGACAGGGATAAAGAAACACTTAGAAATATTCTATCCATTAGAAATGTATATCTTTCTACACTCAAGGACAAACTAATCTAGGATCCAACATTAGATGGGAACTATTCTATTAAAGAGGGATATAAACTCCTGCAACAAATAGGAATAGATAAGACTCCCTCACGAGCATACTCCTTTTGCTTGAACCACAGTGTTTTACCAAAAGCGGGTTGTTTTGCCTGGCTTGCAATTAAGCACATAGTTCTGACTAGTGAAAGGGTAAATAAATTCAGAATAGCTCCCTGATTTAAGTGCTTATTGTGTAATGGACCCAATGAAACAGTGTATCATTTATTTATGACATGTCCATTTTCCCAAAGTTGTTGGATGTATGTGCTAAGAAAACTGAATTTTTCCACTCCCCTTCCAAACAACATTTGGGACCTCTTCCAAGCTTGGCCACACCTATATTCAAAATCACTATTTTGTAGCATTTAGAAATGCACACCCACCTTAGTAGTATGGGCCATCTAGTGGGAAAGGAACAAATGTATCTTTAGGAAGGTCTCTTCTCCAATCGACATAGTTCTTGATGGCATTGACAAAGCTATTTCAGAGGTGTTCAACGCTTCACTCAGCAAGTGAAAATTTAATCCAACTATTACTCAATGGGATACCATCATTCTGTGTACTTGGAAACACCTTTTCATTCCATTTGGATTTGTAATTGCAAAGCATAACACAATCAAAATTGATAGATCAGAGGTTAAATGGATACCTCCCCCAAATGGGATCCTCAAGTTAAACTTTGATGCGGTGTCTTGAGGAAATCCGGGCAACTCAGGTGTGGGGGATTGCATCCAAAATTCACAAGGGGTTGTTTTAGTGTTGATTTCTTCTCCCTTACTGACAGGTACAAACAACCTAGCACACGTTCTTTTGTCAGGTTTAATATTAGCTAGGGAGGGAGCATTTGATCGGTTGCATGTTGAAGGTGACTCCTTAGTCATAATTAATTCTTGTATTAAAATACAATCTTCTTCCTGGAAACTCACCTACATACTTAAACAAATTTTGCATCTAGTAGACACATTGTAAGAGGTGTACTTTTCCCACACCCTCCGCGAAGGTAACAAATTCCCAGACATGTTGGCGAATCTTGGGTGTTATGGGATCATGACATCAACAATCAACTCAATCAAGCTCATTGCAGTGAATGATGACCTCTGAATGTTGATTAACAAAGACAAACCACTTCATAGCAGCTAAAACTAAAGGCCTCTTTAGAATTTAATGACTCCATACATTAACGCAATTTCAAGGCAACTAAATAATTATAAACACATCCACCATTATACCTAGGGATGTGTGGAGGTCTACATATAGGAATGCATTCTAACAAGGATAATCGCAGATCATAAATCACATGTCAATCACATGGATCAACTTAATTCACACGTGCAAGCCAGTTCAACTGGGAGATATTGCATTGAATAACATAGAGTACAAATGTGATTGAATTGAATAGTTTTGGAGTCCACTATAAGTTGAGGTCTGTCTATTTATAGAAAACCCATTACACAATGGAATAGCATAGATTTGAAATGACAGCCATTTCTGAAGTATGCGTGCAATGTGATTCATGCTCCAAGCTTCACAGGGAGGTGTTGTCGAAGAACTATAGGATGTAGTTAGCTCCGAGGGTTGATGAAGAGGTTTTACCGGTAACTATCAATGACTCCATCTTTGAGAGTATGTTCATTGAAAAACCGGCCTTTATCAAATGGGTGATAAAATAGGTAATTAGGGATGAACACCTAATCCCCACTTCAAAGCAATTCCTTTACCCTTCTCAGTTAGTATCAATATTTCTATCCAATGTAATGGATTTGATACAGTCTGTGCATTTAATTGAAATTCTAGCACTTAAAGTCATTCAAAAGTAATTTTTGATTGGTCATAATCTAAAAATTGCCATTCAACACTATGACCTATGGAGTGGCCATGCTCTTCTGGGGGGATTATTTTCATGACATCAATTACTACAATTTCATGATTTTCTAGCGACATACAATGGGATAAAATGAACGCTTGACAATTAGAATCCTAAATTTCTAAAAAATATTCTCAAGGTTACTGCGAGGGTGCTTGGAGTGCTGAGAAAGACTACTGACACTCTAATAGAACTCCTAGGGTTTCCAAACCCTACATCTTCACCACATGATCCCCCCAGTCAACCTTCAAAATCAAAGCCATCATGTCCTAGCAAAGAATGGAACATTTGGGAGGAAGGGGAACCGTTAGTTGTAAGGGATGAAGTTGTACATTTTCACCGATATGATAGATTTGGTCACCAACATGGATATGTAGATGTAAAAACACTGCAAACCCTAAGTATAGTAGTTGGCGATGCTAACTAGGAGGAGATAGCTAGCAAGGAACACGGGAGTGGCTGGAGGCCGTATCCCTTAACTACTTTGGGCTCTGCTGAGAAGGAAGATGTGCCCCTTGGCTCTGGCTGGAAAATGTCCAACTCTTTAAGTAGATCTTAAGATTGGATAAAAGTTTACTTTTGTGCAAAAGTTTTTGTTTTTGTTTCAATCGACTATGTCCTAAACTTTTGTTCCCATGTGGAAAATACTGTAGTTTGGGTATTTAGCTAAAATATTTATTTACTAAATATTACTAAATCAAATTTTGTACCAGAACCAAACAACAGAGTTGATAACAAGGTTAACCAACAAAAATCACCAACCATTATCAACCAGGACAAGCCGACGACTAGTACCAACCATGATGAACCGACGATAATTACTGATCTAGAGATATCGACGAACATCACTGACCAGGATACACCAATGAAAATTACCAGCTAGTTGAACCTTTATGCACAACCGATAGAAACAAAATTTGCATCAGAACCGATGAATAATAACTGTTTAGAGGAACCGACCATCCTAAATTTGGCTTGATGATGTAGATGGTGATTTTGTATTTGAATGACTTCTTGAGTATTTTGTATTGTCACAAAATCTCTTTGCTATATTGTACTTGAGAAAGGATTCTAGGTTTTCTTACTGGTTCTTTCTCGGATGAGCTCTTGAGCCAGCTTATAGTATATTAATAAATATATTCAATGGCTTGCCCACTTTTTCTTTAAAAAAAAAAAATCCAGAATAGGAGAATGCATCTCTGGTTTTCTATCGACAGAAGAACATGCCAAGGTAGTAGGTTGATTTTCCAACATGGTTCATTTTTTCAAGATAGGTGAATGCCCTATAAATTTAGATTCAACCAAAAGAAGGTATTATAGATTTCAATCTATACCCTTTGTGCTTATTGATGTGATTATTTTTAGAAAGGATCATAATGGTGTTCTTTTAAGATGCATAGATTCAGATCAAGTGGAAAGTATCATGAATGAGTTTCATGATGGAACATCTGGAGGTCATTTCTCTCCTAGGACTACTTCTTTTCAAATTATGAGGGCTGGATATTATTGGCTATCTATCTTCGAGGATAGTCATGATCATGTGAGAAAATGAATGAAGTGTGCCATGTTTGCAGGAAAAGAAAAACTTGCAGCTCTACCCCTCCAACCAATCAGAACAGAGAAACCTTTCATGAAATGGGACATCGATTTTATAGGCCTAATTAACCCTCCATCTAGTGCAGGACATAAGTGGATCATAACTGCAATATATTATTCTACTAGATGGACAAAACCTATTGCACTAAAAGAGGCCAATGTGAGTGTTGTCCTTAGCTTTTATGATGACATCATTCATAGGTTTGCCACTCTAGATTCTATCATATCAGATAATACACTTGCATTTATAGGCCTCAAAGTGGTTGAATGGGCACTCAGGAATAGCATTAATTTGAATACTAGTTCTAACTATTACCCTCAAGGTAATGGCCTGGCAGAGTCTACAAATAAGAATCTAATCAGGATAATCAAGAAGACTTTGAGAGAAAATCAAAGAGAGTGGAAGTCCAAGCTCAAGTCTTCCTTATGGATAGATAGGATAACCCCAAAGAAAATCATTGGAAATTCTCCTTATATGCTAGTATATGGCAAGGAGGCCAGATTATCTATTTAAATAGAGTTACCAGCATTAGACCTTGCCACACAATTTGTTCTCTTCGAATAAGGAGATCCCTTACAAGAAAGGTATGCTCAACTCATGGAGCTGGAAGAGATTAGAGACAAGTATATGCAAACCATGGAATTCCAGCAAATGCAAACTAAGAATAATTTTTATAAGAAAGCTAAGGCTATAAATTTCAAAGTTGTGGATAGAGTCCTCAAGTGGGATGAATACAAGTCTAGACCTAACAGACATTCAAAGTTTGATTCCTTTTTGGGAGGACCATTTATAATCACAGAGTGCAAGGAACATAATGCATTTCAATTATAAACTCTTGGAGGAGACACCTTTCCAATATCAGTCAATGGTTTCCATCTCAAGCCTTGTTTCAAGGTTTATCCCGCTCTGTAATTAGTTTTGTGTTTCTATTTCTTTCTAGCTTTAGTTTCCTTCTTTCCTTGAAGTGCTCATGCATAGTTAGTAGTTCCTCTTCCTGGTTTCGATCCATTTCTTTCATAAAAGAAGTTCCATATTCTAAAAGATGACTCCATTCCCAATGAATGTTAAGGCCACTGGTGTTCAATGTCTAGCAGAATGACATCCAGCAGAAATCACCAAGAATGTTACCTAAAATTTTCCATTTACATGTAAGTTCTGGCTACAACTGGAGGAAAATGTGGCTCCCACAAGGGTAGAGCCCAGCTTGTAAAAACATTCATATTTTTTGGTCTTCTACATCGTCCTCTACAATTTTTTAGCCCTCTATTTTAACCTAATTCATAAAGAAGGCCTAAGTGTTGAAAACCCTATACAAATTTGGTATAAAACCTAGTTGGTCCATGACCTGTTGTTTTTCTTCATTACCTTTTCTAGGCAACTTAAGTTCTTTTAATTCATGTGTGCATTGCAAATACCCTTTAGTCACTTTGTCATGTAAGGGACAAGGAATATTCAATGTTGTTTAGCGATTACGAGATTGCCTTGTCGCAAAGTCTCCCAAAGAAATAGAATATGCTCATTTCTCATTGTGACTTAGCACTGATCATTCAATCATTTTTTGATCGGAGGGTAGTTGCGAAGTCTCCCAAAGTGACCCAATTTTCACAAAAGATCATGAGATCTCGCGACTCAGTGTATTTCTAACACTATAGATGTGACCTGAGTCTGGGCTTAGCTAAGTTAAAATATTTGAGTCTCCAGGTCTCTTAAGGTAACCATGATTAATAAAAGTGTTACAAGATTATAAGACTATGCGGTCGCCAAGTCTCTAAATGAACTCATGGTTAGAAGTGGAGTTTGGTTAAAAGGTCAGAGGTATTTGCGGTCAGATGATGGGTAAATGGAAGATCGACACCTAGTAGATGAGGGACCTAGGTATTATGTGTCCAGTCAGTAAGTCTCAAAAAGAAGTCATGACATCAGCAAGGTTTATGAGAATTCACGCAAGCCATTGATGCAAGGTTAGATCTTGTGGTAGTTACTGAGTATAGATAAGAAACCATAGTTAAGCAAAAAATCTAGAGATCGCGAGACCACGCAGTTTCCAAGTCTCCATAACAAACCAGGGGTTAAAGGTGGATCAAGCCAGAGTTAGGGGTAGAGACAGTAATGAATATAGAGGGGGAATCAATGGCTATGTTGAAAAGAAAAGGTCAAGGGTTATTTGGGCCATTTATGCTAGTACCCATGCCACCTGTGATCATTGCTTATTCAAATATTTAAAATTCAAAAGATCTGATCTCAGAGCTTGCAGCGGTGGCGTGATTTTTCAAGATATAGAATAGAGAGATGGGTCGAGCCAACTTCTTCCTACTACATTTATGGTAATGAAAATATCTCAAAGATATATCTAATCAAGCAAGATATTTCTCAGCTGCATTAATGAGCAGAATTGATAGATGTAGGATTTCTGCATTGTTTATGCAAAATCTATTGTGACCCTAGTTTCTAGAATGAATTGTTTTCTTGAGCCTGCGTGCTGGAGGAACATGTATATAAGTTAGTTTTCAATATTTTTATCTTAGAGTTTGTCAGTTGGTGCAAGATTTTATGTGGCATTTTCTCTGATCTCAAATCTTCACTTCTTGTAATCTTTCATTGAAATGGAGGCTCTATATGAGATTTCTTTGGAATTTTCTCTACCCTCAAGCTTCTCTTTATCTGTATTTCTCTTACTGAAATGTATACAGTTTCTTATGTCAGACAAATCTTGGATTTCTTGAGCCTTTCTTTCTTTCAACATCTTTGTGTACTACTATGTGTGATTTGATTTAGGTTACCTTGTGGATTTTTTTCATCCCTAGCTACTTTGTCTCACTCCTGTGCCTATTTGCTAAAGTGAATGTCTGTTTGTAGGTCACAGTCTATGTTTGAATTTGCTTGGGAATGTTATTTTTTATGAAATTTGTTCTTTCCTCCAATAACCTCTTTTCCATTCTATACCTCTCTATGAAATACTTATGCAAGCCTATTCAGAAAGATTGTGTTATACTAGATATGAGAACCTTCATGCTAGCTTGGTTATTGTTTCATGTTTTAAGTTACTTCTGGTGTATCACCTAGTAGGATAATTTGCTTTCAAGTTATTTCCCTTTCAAGTATTCCTTCTATCCCTTTTTCCCCTCTAGTTTACTTTTCATTGTTCAAGAGTAGATTAGGTGATTATCCAAGAGGAACCAGCCAAGAATCTAGAGGCTTCAATTAAAGTTAGCAAAGTTCCCACAACCTCAAAGTGATTCCCATGTTATACTAGATTATCAAGACCAAGAGAGCTTGAATAAGGTGCAAAGTTAGTGTATAAAAATAACAATGACTTCCAAAAATTCTAAAGTAACTCACATTTGGTGTGCATCCATACAATAGCTCATAAGGTGTCTTTCTTTAATTGTACTCAGTTTAGTGTATAGACAACAGTAATTATAAATTCTCTCCAAAATGTTTGTGTGATGCCTTTTTCAATCATCAATGTTCTTGCACAATCAACAATTGATCTATTTCTCCTTTTAGTAATCCCATTTTGATGTGGTGTTCTCGGTGTAGAAAGTTGTCTTGTAATCCCATGCTCATTACAAAAGTTAGTGAATTCATCAGAAATAAATTCTCCTCCTATATTTGATCTTAAAAATTTCAGTTATTTCCCACTTTTTTTTTCAATTTTAGCTTTATACCATTTGAACATTCTAAATGCTTGAGACTTCTATTTTAAGAACATGAAAGTCATCATCCTAGAATAGTCACCATAAAATAGAAAAAAAACTATCTATCACCATAATATCTCTTTGTTCTCATTGGTCCACATAAGTCATTATGGACTAACTCTAGAATAGAATTAGATGTGTAGGTTTTTCTCTTGAAACCAGACTTTGTCACTTTTCCTTTTTGACAATTCTTGCACATAACATGCTCGGGCTTTGAAATACTCGATAAGCCTCTTACTTTTCTTTTCTTACTTATTTTAACCATGTTGTCAAAGTTCACATGACATAACATTTTATGCCACAACCAAACATCTTCATCTATAGCCAATAAACAAGTGGTCTCTGTGTGGTGAATATTTGGTACCTGATAAGAGGGACACAACACATCAATAAGTCATTGCATTAGTGTAGAAAGGTTAGATAAACATACAAAACCCACTAATATCGACCTATTGCCTTCTAAATAGGAAGAGTATGATTAGTAACATAATAGCCCTCAGATTATGCTACAATCAGTGACATATACGACCTAGCATGAAGGATTTTAGTTTTAAAAAGAAGCTAAAAAGATGAGAAAACATGCATCCTAGCTCTAGAAATGGAAATGAGAACAATGCAAAAGCATGAAATATAAAGTGAAATGTGATTCTCAGATTAATCTAATAGCATAACATTGCATTTAGGATATGATTTGAAGGCTCATTTTCTCTCAAAAATGGCTTCTATTTATAGAAGAATGGGAGAGAGAGAGAGAGGGGAGACAAGGTTCATTTATGAGTTCAGGGACTCATTAATGGAGACGTAAGAACCATTAATGCCTTGGGAATTAAGGATGTATGGAGGAGACATGGGCTTAAGGCATATTCATTAATAAGGTATTAATGAAATCCTTAAAGAGGCAAGGGGAGGATGTAAGAGGATGGCTTGAGAAGGTGGAATTTGAGGAAGGAATCTTGAGATTCCATGACTTTCCCAAGTGGGTGGAGTTGCTAAGCATTCCTTAATGGAATGTGACAACATTAGGAGGTGGGTTAGGGGTAGAATTAGAATTAGGATTAGATTAGCAAGGGTGAATGGGTTGAGAAGGGTTAGAACCCAGGGTAGAAGTGGTTGAGATAGGTTAGGTTGGGGTTTAGGATAATATTAATTAAATGAAGTAAACTTATTTAATTCATTCAAAAATAGGAAACTAATTATTTAAACGATTTAATTGATTTTTAATAATTAGGGGACTATAGCCATTTTAATTAAATTAAATAAGTTAGGGGAATGGGTTATTTTGCAAGTGGGTATTTGATTTAGAGATTTATTTAATTCCTTTATAATTAAATACTATAGCCATGTTTGAATTTGGTTTGAATTGATATGAATCATATGGCTATAATAGTTAATATAATTTAGTGATAAAAATCACCTAGGACATTAAATAGATTCAAAGAATTATGCCAAGCAGTAATAGGGTCGTTTGGAGATATTTGAGGGTATAATCACACTTAGGGAAAATAGGGTCCATAGTTGGAATAGACCAAATTCAGGTGGTTACATTTTCCCCTCTTTGAATTGATGTGCGAGCAACCAAGTTATTTGAATAGACCAAATTCAGGTGGTTACAGTCTCAATATTGTCAAGATATAATAGATTACCTTTTTTTGTTCACCAGTACTGATCAACTTTCTTGTTCCATTATAGATCTTTGCCTTTTTGTTTTCAAATGCAACCCGGTGTCCTGTGTTATTCAGCTATGAAACACTCAATAATTTATAGTTAATTCCTTTCACCTAATATGCATTTTCACATCTAATTAGATTATTCAACATGATGGTTCCTTTTCCTTCTACTAGGCAAGGTTGTGCTAGCTAAATGTGGGCCTCTGATTTAGAAAAACACTTCAACATGGTCATTATTCTTCAGCTGATGACCATGTGGAAGTGTTTTTCTAAATTAGAGGCCCACATTTAGCTAGCACAACCTTGCCTAGTTGAAGGAAAAGGAACCATCATGTTGAATAATCTAATTAGATGTGAGAATGCATATTGGGTGAAAGGAATTAACTATACATTATTGAGTGTTTCACAGCTGAATAACATAGGACACCGAGTTGCATTTGAAAACAAAAAGGAAAAGATCTATAATGGAATAAGAAAGTTAATTCAAACCATTTAATTTATAGATCTTTGCCTTTTTGTTTTCAAATGCAACTCGGTGTCCTGTGTTATTCAGCTGTGAAACACTCAATAATTTATAGTTAATTCCTTTCACCCAATATGCATTTTCACATCTAATCAAATTATTCAACATGATGGTTCCTTTTCCTTCAACTAGGCAAGGTGATTCAAAAATTTTCAAACATCTCTTTATCTCCAGTCACGTGATGAGTACAACCACTATCAATAATCTAGACATCATTTTCTCTAACTTTATATATGAGTGTAGTTTCAACATACCTTTCTTCTTTGTCTGAATCATCCTTCATAGCAACAAATATTACCTCAACATCTTCATTAGAGTCAGTAGTAGAGTTTTTAGCTTTGTTCTCAACCAGGTAACAAGTGTTCTTGCCTTTGTCCTTGTAGTCTCAGTTATCTCTCCAGTCAGAGTGTTAGTTTCTCTTGTAGTCTCAGTCATCACTTATGCCATACTTATTTTCATAAGATTTGTCATTATTTCTTTCATCCTTTCTCTTGTTAGGGCATCTAGCAGTGAAATGTTTAATTTATTTGCAATTAAAATAGACCAATGGTTATTTACCTTTGTATCTTCCTTTACCTCTATGTGATCTTCTAGCCATTAGTGCTTCAAGTTCATCAAGTTCTTGTTCATCACTATCACTGTCACTATCATTTCTCATAGTGTGTTTGTTACTAGATTTGCTTATTTTCAGAGAATATTTGAATGTCGAATCAATAGTTGGTAAGACACTGTTGTCATAGTTATTCATCTCAAATGAAATAAGTCTACCAATCAAACTATCAAGAGTAACATTGTTACTAGCTACTACTGTCATTTCTTGAATTGTAGATACTCTAATAGCATAAATAGGTAGTAAGGTTCTAAGAATTTTACTTACAACTATTTCTTCATTAAGTACTCCTCTTACTCCATAGATAGCATTAACAACCTCTTTGATTTTTTCACAATAATAAGTGATGTTCTCTCCTTCTTTCATTTTTAGTTCATCAAACTTTCCTCTTACACTTTCAATTTTAGCTCTCAGCATATTAGCATCTCCTCGATGTACTATCTTGATTTTTTCCCAAATTTTCTTTGCAGAGGTGCATGATTTCACATCTTCAAATTCAGCATCGGATGGTGAAGAAGCAAGTTCTATAATCATATAATTGTGTTCATATTTCTCTCTTAATTGATAATAGTCAGAGGTCTAGTAGGTGTATCATATTCAATATCCAAGTATTGTGTAACATCATTTCCAATACCAGATAGATCAACTCTATCTATTATTCATCCTGTATAATTCTTGGCTCTATTCTTCAGCCTGTATAATTAGATCTGCATGAAGACTTCTATCTTCACACAAAATATATTTATCATGTTGGAAATGAGTTGAGTAACTGAGAGGGGAGGGGTGAATCAACTACCAAAAAAATAAATCCAAGTCCCTTAGATGTCTAAATCAAACTTATCACTATTACTTGGTTAACAAATATATTTTGATGTCACTCGGTTAACAAAGAAATCTTAAGATATTAAATGTAATTATCCTTTAGTGATTAATTGTAGAAACATAAAGCATAAAGCGAATAACATGTATACAGATGACACCAATATTTACCGTGGAAACCCAATTTGGGAAAACTACCAATTGCAACTAGTTACTATTTTTCACTCTTCTGAAGTGAGCCCTGTTAGGAGCCAACCTAGTTAAAGGTTACAAAAACATGTTGTAAGGTGTGACCCTATTAGAGGATTTAATCACCCTGTTAGGAGCGGCCTTGTTAAAGGTCTTCAAACACTTCAATATAGAAATTCCACCTTGTGAGAGGATTTTGGAAAGACTATTAAATCTACTCTGTAAAGAGATTTGGATCACTACTACAATTGTGAGAGAGTAATAGTGTGTTTGACCTATTTGAAGAAGCAACTATCTTTGTTGATTCAGATCTCTATTATGGCTTTAACTGGATCCTTACTGATCAAATATTCTTTTGCATCTCGGTCTAGATATTATTTGCTTAATCAGAATTACATCTTATTTCACCTTCACGCTTCATATAAAAAACTCACACATTCAATCCAATCTTGATCTTGCATACATATGATAAACCTTGTCAAGTCGGCTTGAATAACCTTCCAAATAAACAATAAAACTGAAGTTTGTCAGTTGCAATTAACTAATTAAACATAAAATGTAAATTGTTATTAGTCGAATGACACTAAATGTATAGCTTGGTTAACACTGTAATCCTTCAATTCCTAACCTTACTGTATTTCCTCGTTGAACTCAGTTAGTACTGAGAATCACCTAGATGATACTGAAGTCTTCTTCAATGCCCAAGAGAGCTCAAAATACACTGAGTGTGCTCAGTTAGGATTAGACATTTGTGCAACATCAATACATTTTTTTATACATCAATGACAATACACCATTGAATAATTTTCATCAACAATCTCCCTCTTTGGCATTGATGGAAACACAACATGTCATTATACAAAGAATTTTAGAGAAACAAAAAAAAGAATAAAATTTTATTAATGTCCTCGGCTTCATTCTGATTCTTATCCAGAAAAATCCCTCTATCTTCACAATCACATATATACAAATTTCTCCCTCTTACATCAATCTTTGTTTCTATTAAAATTTCTCCCTTTGTCACCAATAAACTATTCCTCAATAAACTCTTTTAGTATGACATAATCTATCCCTTATTAAAAACCAATGCCAAAGACTCTATCCAATGAAGTTGTAATGTACCTGTTGTATTGATTCATATGCAATAAGCTCTAACAATCTCCATCAACTTGTTAGATGTGTACTGTAGCTCAGTTGATGCATCACTAAATTGTGTTTTAGTGAGCCTCAATTAGGGGAATCACCCCTAGATTTCCTATAAGATACAACAATGCATTCTTAGGTAATGGTTTTGTGAATATGTCTACAATTTTTTCTTTAGTATTTACATATTCCAACCTTACTTCCTTGTCTTGAACCAATTCTCTGAAGAAATGATACTTTATTGCAATATGCTTAGTCTTAGTATGCATCATAGGGTTCTTTGAAATGTTAATAGCACTAGTGTTGTCACAGTAGATAATAGCTAGTTCTTTGATTTCCTCCTTTATACCTGATAATAATTGTTTGAACCATATGATATTTGAACAATTCACTGTTGCAGCAACATACTCTGCCTCTGTTGTAGACTGAGAAATGCAATTTTGTTTCTTAATAGTCCAGGATACTAACCTCTTTCCAAGAAATAATGCTCCACCATTGGTGCTCTTCCTGTCATCAACACTTCCTGCCCAATTAGCATTAGTCAAAGTCATCAAATCAAAGTTTCCTGCTATCTTGTACCATAATCCATAATCTTCAGTGCCCTTAAGATATCTCATAATCCTTTTGATAGCCATCAAATGATTCTCTTTAGAATTAGTTGAAAACCTTGAAACAATACCAACTGCTAATGCAATATCAGGCCTAGTGTGAAAAACATATTAAATTTTACCAATCATGGATCTGTAGGTAGTCTAATTTACCTCCTTTGAGTCTTTATCCTTAGACAACTTATGTCTAGTAGACATTGGTGTCCCAACTGGTCTGGAATCTTCCATTCCAAATTTCTTCAGTATCTCTTTGATGTATTTAGACTGAGTAATGTAGATATCATCCTTCATCTGATGAACTTTTAAACCAACAAAGAATTTGATTTCTCCAAACATGGACATCTTGAATTGCTTACTTATAGATTTGGAGAATTATTTGCATAAATCATCATATCTAGTGAATAGTATATCATAAAAAAAAATCTCTGCTAATAGTACCTTGTTTTGATGTCCTTCTTTGATGTACAAGCTACTATTATCATTAGTTTTCTAAAATCCAATACTTATCAGATAACCATGCAGTTTTTTATACCAAGCTCTAGGATCTTGCGTCAGTCCATACAAGGCTTTGTGCAATTTTCAAACCATATTCCTTTTTCTAGGATCAACAAAACCTTCAGGTTGCTCAATATAGACTTCCTCTTCCAGAATTCCATTCAAGAATGTAGATTTTAAATCCATTTGGTATACCTTAAATCCTTTATGTGTTGCATATGCCAAAAGAGTTCTGACTCCTTCAAGTCTTACAACAAGAGAAAAAGTTTCTCCATAATCAATACCCTATTCCTAAGAATATCATTTACACACTAATCTTGCCTTGTTTCTAGAAATATCACCTTTTTCATTCAACTTGTTTCTAAAAACCCACTTAGTACCAATCACATTCTTGTCTTTTGGTCTAGGCACAAGAGTCCACATTTTGTTCTTTTTTATCTGCTCAATCTCTTCATTCATTATTCAAAGAATCTTTAATGGATCTAGGTTCAACTTCACTAAGAAAACATGTACCTTTAAGTTTGTTTCTTGTCATTATACCTTCTATCTGGTCTCCAATTATTTTTTCAGGTGCATGATGCCTTCTGACATATTTGGCAAGTATAGGTTCCTTTTTGAATTGGGGATTTCTCCACTCAGTTCACCGTGCTCCAACATTATGTTCTACTCTTTTGACTGAGACTCAGGTTCCTCTGTCTGAGACTTGGTTACTTCTATCTGTGCCTCGGTTTCTTCTGTCTGAGACTCAGCTTGCTTTATCTGAGACTCAGTTGCAATTGTTAGCAGCTCGGGTTGCATAGTTTGTAACAAAGTTTGTGCTGATAAATTCAATGGTTGGCATGATTGGTGTCCAATCACCACTTCTTATGTCCGAGGTATAGTATAAGTTTCATAATACATAAATTTTATGTAGTCCTCAGGCTCTTTACTACCCTGTTCTTCACTTTTCTCTGCAAACTCATCAATCTTTACATGTACACATTCTATGACTTTATGAGTAGCAATATTCAAACATTTATATGCTTTAATTTTACATGAGTAGCCTAGAAGTATACCTTCATCACCTTTTACATCAAATTTTCCATTTCTTACTACCTTTAAGATGTAACATCTACTTCCAAATACTTTAAAATAACGAACATTGGGTTTATAGCCATACCATAATTCAAAGGGTGTTTGATCACTTCCTTTCTTTAGTTGAACTCTATTCAAGGTGTGAACTGCAGTGATGATAGCTTCCTTCAAATATCTGGTTGCAACATTCTTCTCAATCATCAAGGTTCTTGCACAATCCATAATAGATTTGTTTCTTGTTTCTGCGATTCCATTTTTTTGTGGTGTACTAGGGGCAGATACTTGTCTCTTGATTCCTCTTTCATTGCAGAGCTCATTGAACTCATTAGAAATGAATTCATCTCCTCTATCAGATATTAGACATTTTAGTTTCTTTCTTGTTTCTTTCTCAACTCTGGCAAGGTACCACTTAAACTCCTGAAAAGATTATGATTTTTCCTTGAGAAACGTAATAGTCATCATTCTAGAATGATCATCAACAAATAGAACTAATATTTCCAATTGGTCCACACAGATCAGTATGCACCAACTCCAAGACTTCTTTAGTATTTTAATTCTTTCTCTTGAAACTAGTTTTCCCCATCTTCCCAATTTGACATTGTTTGAATATTGCCAATTCAGATTTCTTCAAAATAGGAATACATGTTACTCTTCTATTCTTTCTTATGTTGATGAGGTTATAAAAATTCACATGACACATTATTTTATGCCACAATAGCTCTCTTCTACTTGTGCAATAAAGCATGAACTTTTAGTGAGATCAAGATAGAATATATTACCTTTTGTTTGCTTGCTAGTTCCAGCTAGGTTTCCCTTACCATCCAGAAGCCTGGCCTTACCATTCATGAATTCTACCTTGAAGCCAATGTTATTTATCTATTCCACAATGAGTAGATTACACCTTAGAACTTCAACTCAATAAGCATTATCAAATTTGATTCCTTCAATTAGAGAAATACAACCTTTACCTTTCACATAGCAAGGTTCATCATTCCCAAAATTGACACTCCCACTATCATAGTGGTCAAGATGTTAATTTTTTTTTATCACCAGTCATGTGGTGAGAACAACCGCTATCAATTATCCAAGTGTCATTTTTTCTAATATGAGAGAAAAGTGCAGTATTTTCATTTTCTTCATTGTTTGAGTCATCCTTAATAGCAATGTAAACCATTTCATCTTCATCACTATCAGAATATTTTGCAATATAACAATATTTCTTACCTTTGTCCTTGTAGATTTTGTAACTTTTGAAATTGTTCTTCCCTTTTAATTCTTTGAACTTTCTCTCACCTTTGTCTTCTTTGTTTGGACACTTAGCAGCAATGTGACCAGCCTCATCACATGAAAAGAAAATCAATGGTATTCTTCCTTTGTACTATCCTTTTCCTTTGGCAACTCTCTTTGCAAGTAGTGCTTCAATGATTTCTAGATCTTCATCATCAGATTCCTCATCACTATCACTGTCAATCTATTTTTCTTTTGAGTTCCTACCCATCTTACCAAGTTCTAATTTATCTTTGAATGCAGACTCAAAATTGCTAGGATTAGGAGAATAATTGTCAAAATTGTCCCACTCAAAATTTTTTAGCCTTCCAACCAATGCATCTAGAGTTATATCATTACTGCACCTCATCTCTTGAATAGATGAAACTCTAATTTCATGGATAAGAAGTAAAGTTTTCAATACCTTACTAACCATTGTTTTGTCTTCAATCTGTCCACCAACAACTCTGATGGCACTTACACTTTTCTTGATTCTTTCACTGTATTTTGTAATGCCTTCTCCTTATTTCATTTTCATATGATCAAATTGACCTTTGAGATTCTCTACTTTGGCCCTCTTTACATTTTCATCTCCTCCTTGGATATCATGTTGATTCTTCCACATATCATAGGTAGTAGGGCAGTCCTTGATTTCATAAAATTCTAAATAGCTGAGTGAAGAGGCAATATCAATCATCATTATGTTATGATTCTTCATGTCCACCATCTGATCCACATACATAGGTCTAGGTGGTTCTACATACTTGTGGTTCAATAATTGCAAACCATTATCTCCAATAGTAGATAGATGTAGCCTCATCAAATCCTTCCATGTAGAAAAGTTGTCTTTGTTAAGCTTGGGAATCTCCCTCCTGTAAGAAATCTCTAATCTTTAGATTAGGCCTTGAAACCTTCCCTGAAAGCACCAAAATCTCTGATACCAATTGTTGGAAATGAGTTGAGTAACTGAGAGGGGAGGGGTGAATCAGTTACCACAAAAACAAATTCAAGTCCCTTAGATGTCTTAATCAAACTTATCATTGTTACTTGGTTAACAAAGATATGTTGGTGTCACTCAGTTAACAAAGCAATCTTAATATATTAAATGTAATTATCCTTTATTGATTAAGTGTAAAAACATAAAGCATAAAGAAAATATAATGTACATATATGACACCAATATTTAACATGGAAACCCAATTTGGGAAAACCACTAATTTCAACTAGTTACTATTTTTCACTCTTCTAAAGTGAGCCCTATTAGGAGCCAACCCTGTTAAAGGTTACAAAAATACAATGTAAGGTGTGACCCAGTTAGAGGATTTAATCACCCTATTAGGAGCATCCTTGTTAGAAGGTCTTCAAACACTTCAATGTAGAAATACCACCTTGTGAGAGGATTTATGAAAGACTGTTAAGTCTACTCTGTAAAGAGATTTAGATCACTGCTACAATTGTTAAAGAGTAACAATGTGTTTGACCTATTTGAAGAAGCAACTATCTTTGCTGATTTAAATCTCTATTATGGCTTTAAATTGATCCTTACTGATCAAATATTCTTTTGTAGATCGGTCTGGATATTTTGTCCTTAATCAGAATTCCATCTTATTTCACCTTCACTCTTCATATCAAAAAATCACACATTCAATCCAAACTTGACCTTGCATATATATGATAACCCTTGTCAATTTGGCTTGAATAACCTTCCAAATAAACAATAAACTCAAGTTTGTTGGCTGCAATTAACCAATTAAACATAAAATCTAGACTGTTCTTAGTCGGCTGACACTAAATGCATAACTCAGTTAACATTATAATCCTTTAATGCCTGACCTTATTGTATTTCCTGAGTGAAATTGGTAAGTACTAAGAATCACTTGACTAATACTGAAGTCTTCTTCAATGCTCAAGAGAGCTTGACATACACTAACTGTGCTTGGTTAGGATTAAACATTTTTGCAACATCAATACATTTGTGTATACATCAATGCAATACACAATTGAATAATTATCTTCAACACAACATTCCTCTTCTTCATAATGAATTCCTTGTCTCTTTATATAGAGATGATTAGCCACTCAATCTCCTTGTTTCATTATAGATCACTTCTTGATTTGTAAAACTCACCATGCATGCTTTACTCCATAAATATTTGCTTTAGTTTTATTCCACAAATCTCTCCTTGATAAATGTGAATATAACATGCTTTAAATCTCCCTCTTTGCTTTAGTTCAACTAATCATTAAGAATACAACAATTAATTAGTCAATCTCTAAGTATATCTCTTGATAGCTAAGTGTTTTTTCATTCTTTAACTTTAGATATGATCAATCATCAACTCCAGTTAGCTCGGTCATTGACTCTAGTTGTGCTCGGTGACAACTTCAGCTATGCTCGGTAAATAGATTTTTATTGGTAACACTTTCTTGGTTACTGTGGTGCTTGGAATACACTATGAACTTCTTAGGTTTCACTATATATTGATGTTGATTTTCCGTCGGTGTTCACTCTCCATCGGTGTATATAGACTTTTATGTTTTATCAATAACATAAACTTTGTATCTTTGGTCTCTTCAAGTCTATGACAATATGTGTATGATCAATTAGATTATATCAAGTTGACATCAATGAAAATACAATAGAATAACTAATTTATTGTCTTGCATTCACTTTTGCATCTCGGTGATCATCAACTTATCATCTTCAAACATTCAATCAGTTACAGTTCATCAAAATCTAGACAAAATTCAAAAATCTACCTCGTAGTTGTATATCCACTATCCTTTACAATATAATACAACTTTCTATTTATAGTATCCACTAGCCATCTTGTAATCCTGAAAGAGATAGGATGCAATAAGCTTTGGATGGCTAGACAAAGCCTAAAAGTGATAAAAGACAAAAATAGTTACATTTTCAGTCGGTGGAAGAAATACACTTGAGTAGTTGATTTGAAATCATTCCAAATCCTTTGCAGTTGGTACCTCTATCCACAGATATTCAAGGTAACCTCTTAAATTTGTTATCAGACCTAGTGACTTCCAATACAAGATAACTTCTACTAGTCTTGATGATGATTACCCTCCATGTGCTCATTGATCAGGTTCCAAGTGTCACTTTACTCTTCATCTATCACATCCAAGTCAATTGTTGTTGGATTCTTCTTCTTTGTCTTGGTGAGGTTATCCCAAAGTGTGAATTCATCCTCTCTTGTCCAATTGAAACCTTGTATACTCTTCAATTGCTTCATGTGCCTTTCCAACTTGGCATCAATAATATCCTTGACATCTATAACAAACTTCACAAAGTTTGTTTCAGCTTTGAAAGATTCATCTAAGGCTTTATTGAATTTGTCCATATCTAGGACATTATCCTCTGTTATGAATGCCTCTTTCTTAGGCAACAAAGTGTAAAATTATTTTCTCCATTCCTCAACAAAATTGATTTCATCATTTTCCATTTTAATAGGAGGGATTAACCTACTAAAATTAGGGCCAAACATGTTGATCATTGCTTGAATCTAATTGGCGTTTCCTTTGAAGAAGGACAATGATGTGCCAATTTGTTCTATCTCCTCCCCCACTTGACATACTATTTTAGGAAGATCTATCCTTTGGGGCTGCAATGCCTCTAGTCTCTCAAATAAGGACCCCCTGCCTAACCATAATCTAAATAGAGGGTCTAGAATCACTATTTGTCCCTTTACCTCTTTCTCCAAATCTGACAACTTACTAAATTCCTTATGCACTGTATCCAATTTTCCTTTTAGGATATTTATCCTATGCTGCAAGATGTTCAATAATGCAGATAGGGAAACTTCATTTTTATCCTTGTCTAATTTATCTGTTCCCTATGGAAAGTCCTCAGTGGTATCTATCTTCATAGAATAAACTTCTTTGGCTAAAGGAGAAGGAGCTTTGGGGTCCTCTTCCAATTTCTCATTCAAAGCCTCTACTTGCCCTTGTAAAACCTTGATGTGCATCATGCACTTCTCCCTATCCTTTTCCACTACAATTGAATCATCAAAGAGCCTTCCATACCTTGTAGATAGTATATTTTTTTTGGCCTCATTGAGGTGGTAAAGTGGGTAACAACTTGGGAAATCTCAAGATCAAAAGTATTCTAGACAGTCCAGATGATCTTGTCTCCATCCATCTTTTCCTCAACACTAACTAGGGATGTTTTTTTGTGTTCTTGGAGTCTGGGACCACATAGCCAAAGTTTGGGATCTTGTATCATATCCACATCCCCTTATCATTTCTCCAATTTGATTATCAGAAGATATATTATCCTCTGGTTGCTTCATGATTTGATCAATTATGAACGCAAAGACTAAATCCCATGCAAGCACAAGTAGCATTTCACTAGACTTTACCAATTGTCTAGCCATCTTTGGTGTGATGGCTTCAAATTAAGGATCATAGGCTTTTAAAGCTTGAAAAGATTCACTCTACATGGTACCACCTTCTGTTATTTGCAACTAAGACCCAACTTCTTGTTTCTTTCTCCAGATAAAAAGGTTCTTAAATTCATCAGTCTATATGAAATTATCATCATTCAAAAACTCTTCTTGATAAAGATCTATTTCATCCTGGTACAGTTGGAGGGGAAATTCCACTTCCTCTTGGATGTCCTTTTCCTTTTCTTTCCCTCTCTAATTTTCTTTCTTAGTTGGTGATGATACTTCCTATCACCAGTAATTAGTGCACTTATTTTATCTTTCTTTTTCCCCTATGTCTCTGCTTCAAACGGCTCTCCCTATTCTATTCTTTGTGTTTTCCTTGGGAGTGTTGGTTTTTTCTAATGTTATAATGAAAGAAAAACAACCTTTTCCTTTCTTGATAAAATTTTAAAGAGAAGCCTACTCCAACTACTATCCCATGTAATGAAAATGACCAACTAACAAGCACTCATACCATGCTTCTAAACTTTAGGTTCTTCTATACAGATGGGGGAATACCCTTTAATACCTTTAAATAATCTATATGGTATTAATCAATTAGGAATCTCACGAAGACTCAACATAACTGGGAGATACTAGATAACTAGCTAATTACCTATTGAACATCAACCATGAAATGGAGCATGAGATAGATACATCAAAACAAACTTGTACAAATATACGGCATAATGGATTTTATGTTTGTGTTTGTAGAAACATAGCCAATCTATAACTAGACATGAAACAATATAGAACTTATCAGTTTTGGATCAGTTCTTTATCTATTGGGCTACACTCTAGAAAAAAAATAATATAGAGAAGTCAATTATTATCAGAGATTCCAGGCCATAAAGACAACTATCCAAAACCCACACTACTTATATAATCCTTGTGTATATCAAGATGAACATATGTATTAATTAGAGCATGATTTAATCTGATCCTTGATCAAAACTCTAGAATAACTACATAAACACAGATAACTCTATGCTAATGAATTGGAAAATTCATAACTCACAAGACATAACACTGAATGAGAGATTCGAATCTAGATCTTTGTATTAAATTTAAGGAATCACACTTATTTATACAAGATAACCTCTTCAATAACATGCAAGAGACCTTTCAAGTTTATTTCTAACCATGAAACCTATCTAGTACAATTTTGTTATCTTCCCTTGACTAAAACTTTACCAAATGACTATAATAATCAAAATTTCAGCCCCTTTCAATGATCTTGGGAATCCTTTGATAAAATAAAATTTGCAACAAGATACAGATCAATTTGAATAAGGAAAAAAAATATGACTCATACAAGAAACAAAAATATAAGTGAAATAATAGCCACCTTGTTGCAAGATTTTTTTAAGTACTCTAGTTTTTGACCGCCTACCTCCTTGTAACTACTTCAAACTTGTTCAAAAGTTGCAATGTGGAATTTATTGCTCTGAGATAAAACATCTGTCGAACACCATGAAAAATATTCAGAGAATAGGTTTAAAACTTTGAAACTCTTGTATAACAGTTAAAGGTGGTGCCAACAACTAGATCAACGGGTGAAAGTGAACCTCTATATAACTTTAAAACATGACCACTAATTCTATTTAAGTTACCCGAGACCTAATTAGACTATTCCATGTGTCAGCATAACATAATTCCTTAATTATTAGATTTCATGCAACTTTCCTTTAAGGCTTTACATCGGCCACTAGATCAATCAAGACTTGCTTGCACTTTAACTCTTCATTCAATACTAACCAAAATCTAACCAGGACAGGTGCAAAATAGGTGCAATGCCTTGAAAATTATCTATAGAGAATATCTTCATTTATACTTTATGCCATTCACACAATCTTCTCAAACTTATCCATCCTTTACTTTGTCCTTGACCCCAACAACTTTACACATGACAGCACAATGTAATGCCTTGATGAGTAGATCTCATGCAACTTTTAATTGAGGCTTCATGTCATCCATTGGATTAAATCTGACTTGACAATACTTTAACTTTATCTTCATCCTTGGCCTTTAACCTATCTTTGACTATCCTTTAACTCTGATCAACTCATTTCCTTTGTATCTCAAAGTCGCTGAATGTTTTACTAACCCTAGTTATATTATGAGATTACACAACAACCACAAGATCTTCACTGCATTGACAACCTGCAATGAATCTCAAGACATATTTGTATTTGATCATTTCTTGGCGAGATTACATGCCAACCCCAAATATCTACTCTAATCAATAGTTTTGATCCTTTTTTTATCAACTCAACTCTTTAACCTAATCAAATCAAGTCATCTAGAGATTGCATGACTAAAGGAAAACTACAAACCCAGATAGTTAATCCTTTTACCTTAGTTAAATCTAGAGATTATGTGACAAATAGAGGCTCTAAATTGTTGAATACATAACTTAACCTTGACTTTATTCAGAGACTATGCGCAAGCCACATAATTAGATCTTCACTTGGACACATGGTTGCATCTCTGTCTACCTCTCCAGATCGATGTAAGAATGTTGACTATATGATTTTATCTAGAGATTAAGCACCAACCCTAGATCTCTGCTCTGATCAATGGTTCAAATCTTGTCTATGCAAAGTCCACTTTTCTCAAAAATCAACCATGCTTGACTCAAGGTTTATTTAGAGATTTAGTGACTGTGTAAATCTCTGAGTCGCTAAACATTTCACTTAACTCAGGTCACATTTAGAGATTACACACAAGCTTCCCAATCTATCTCATCATCTACACTTCTGATTTAATCTTCTCTAGTCCATCTTAACTTAACCTGAGTCAAAATTAATCTATAGATCACGCAACTGAATATAATCTCTAATTCATTGAATGATTCTTTAACCCTTCAGTTTACATTGAGATTATGCACACACCACAGGATTAGATCTTGATCAATGGTCCATGTGAAGTCTCTTAATATTTTTTTACTTTCTTATTTCCATCCAAGATCATGCACAAGCCCTAGATCTTCATTTGTATCAACGGTTCATGTTAAATCTTAGAACATATTGGTACTTGATCATTTCATTGTGAGATTACATGACTAGGTCAACTTAACCCTGACTTGATCTTAACTCTGGTTGATTTTGAGATTACGCGACTAAGAAAAATCTCCAAGTTGCTAGAACATTTCTTAACTCTAGAGTTGTTTTTGAGATTCAGTGCAAACCACACAATCAAAACAAGGACATAATAATATCCATGACCTGCATTTAATCTTGAGACAATTCACTTAACCATGAGTCTATCTTGAGATCTTGCGACTAAAGGAAAACTACAAACCTTGCCTTTTCCTCGGGTCTATCTGGAGATCTCGTGACTAACTAAGTCTCAAAGTCACCAAAAGAAAAGCTTGAATCATGGTTTATTTAGAGATCAAGCGCAAGCCACATGATATAAGACAAGATCAACAATGTGCGTGTAATATCAAGATAAAAAGAGCATATTCCACTTTGTTTGGAGATTAAGAGATACAAGCATGTGCTAAGTTGCCAGATAGAAAAGAATATTCCTCGGTCAGACACATAAAATACATAGCATGTTAGGACTTAGATAGATTGGAAAAATTAAAGATCACTCCGCCAGACAACATGACTTAGGAAAAAACATGACCCCACCTGAACATGACAAAATTATACTTGACTTACGATAGATTAAGTTACAAAAATTAACTTTGAAATAGAATAAATTCATGAGGGATAGGGTTTAACAAAAATTTTCATGGTGAAGACAAAACCCTAAAGGCCAAAGACCTGCAACAATTGTAAAAACAAGGTCCAAGGAAAGAACTTAGAAAATTTTCTAATAGGTCTAACAGGGGGCTCACTTGTTACCTTAGTGTCATGAGCCTCTATGAAATGAGCCTCTATACTTTTCTCAAAACCATGTAACACATCTATCTAAGGTCAACTATAAACCATGTATCCTCCCTCACTATCTTCCCCATACTTTGAGGATGAATTCTTTTCAAGGCCCCTTTGTTTCTCCTCGATCTAACTCTCCAGCTGATTATACAAGGTGTGATATATTTCTATCATCTTGGTGATTCTAGTCATATAGGGAAATCATGGTAAGAAACCTCCAAAAAGAATCCTTGATTTTTTCATCTCTTGCTCCAAATATATTAAATCTTGGTATTTTTCATCTCTTCTTTCTGCCTCTTCATCATCTAAGATGTTTATGATTATATCTTCCTCATCACACCCTTCATGTTCTCTGATGGCACTGACACTTAAGGTTAACAGCTTCTTGGCACTTTTGATGAATCCTTCAAAATCTACATATGCGTATAAGGCCATGCTCATCTTGCATTTCCCTAACCATTTTTTTACTGCATCCATGGCCCATCTCCCAATTGTAAAATCAACAACCATGAACTACCTTGGTGTAAATGTGCCTTTTTGTGGGGGGACAAGTGCTCTTTGTCTGTCCACATTAATTTTCAAATAAAATCCCCCAAGGAAACCACTATAGGAACATACTTTGGAAGTATATGTGGAGGTTGAGAACATCCATAAACCCTAATCAGTGTGTACACCTTTTCACAAAAAAAATCACCCCAATTGTGATCTCCTAGCCATTTGTCGACATATTCACAAGGTCTTAGGAGTCTAAGCACCTTGATTATCATCCTAGTTACATTAACACCCAACAAGGTTAAAATTGGATGTACAACCCATTCTCAAAGCCACAGTATTAATTTTCATTTGAAGTATAATTCCAAACCCTAATCTAGAATTGTACAGGGTTTGGCATGCCTTCAAAGTGTATCCTAGGTCTCAAATTCTCTGTATCCATGAGCTATTTATGTTGAAGAAAAGAATAAAATGCATTAGAATTGAATAATGAATGAACTTAGGGTTAGTATTCTTTTGGATACTTATGAGGCCCTCATGCATCCTATCAATAACATACTGACTATAGTCAAAATTAGTATTTATGTGGGAGATTTGGATGTCTAGGATGATCATCAATAAATCTGTAGGCATATTCTCAATATTCCCATCAATCCTTAGTACTCTACATAGTCCATAAGATATATACTTCATGTAGAATCTTAAATCCTTGAATTCATATGGTGCACCTTTAGAAGAATGAATTGGGGCTATGTAATTTTTATTTGACTTAGGCATGTGAGACTGGATCAAATTCTTAACCACATTGACCTCTCTGGTATATTTGTTTTATTTTTAAATTTAGTTAGGTTAATCTTTGTAGCAGAGGCATGGTATATATCAAAGGCTTTCATAAAATAAGCCCTATCCAAGGTGACTAGGGCTGTCTCATCATGTTTTTTGATGGTCTTAGAGACAGTGTCATATCTTCTAGCCAATTCTATTAATAGGTCCACATCTAGAAAAACATCTGGGATTATTATTTTGGCTAAACCTAATGTCTAGGGGTTTGACATAGGGATTTTCTTATCCTTATTACTGAAAATGTAATTGAATAAGTGATAACTAGAGAACCTAAGAGTAATGGGATCCCTACAATTTGACATGTAATTAGAGAAGTATTCATCATTTACTTTTTTATTCTAGTTGGTCCTAGGAAGCAAAGTCACAAACTCATATAAATAATTTTTTTTCCTCTTTTTTCCTCTTCTCTATCCTTTCCTTCACCTCTGGGTGAAGCCCTACTTAATTCTTCTTGACTCATCTTTACTGGTTTTGAATTATCCTTCTCTCTGAAACATGGTTTTTTCAATTACTTTGAAACTTATGCAACTTTTTTTCTCTCTCGCTCTAAAAAATTTGGCAAGCAAAATGTACAAGTGCTTGTTAATATGAATTTAGAATAATTGAGAGGGGGGGGGGTGAATCAGTTATCCTCAGGTCTAGATGTTCCCATACAAAAATTTAAATCAACTTCAACAACTCAGATATGCTCGGCATTAATAAATAATAAAGGTGTGCAGTTTACTGTACTAATGAAATAAGCTTGCAGAAACTTAACAGTAAAACACAACAATAACATTCACACATTTTGACACCATGATTTAATGTGGAAACCCAATATGGGAATTACCACCAGTAACATGCTACCAAAATTTTACTCTTCTGAAGTAATGCCCAATGAGGAGCCAACCCTGTTAAAGGTTACAAAACACACTGTCAAATGTGACCTGATTAAAGGATTTAATCACCCTGTTAGGATTGGCCTTGTTAGAGGAATTAGAATAGTCCAATCTTAATGTCACCTTGTTCAAAGGATTTATACATTGACTATTAGGTCAACCTAGTTAAATGATTTGAACTAATACAATGGCTAGAAAGTAATCAGGAGGTGTGATCTGATACATACAACTTACTTTGCAAATCTAGATCTTGTTTCAGCTCTAATGCTAATTCACTGAGTGGCCTCCATTTTCATCTCAAAATTCAGATCTTCTTGGAAATTCATCAAGCAATCTCTCTTTGCTTCTCTACTCAGCTTTCTCTGCTAGGTCTTTCCAATCAGTCAATTAACCATTCAACACTTTGCATTACACTTATCCTTACACTTGGCTACCATAACAATAACCACAGTAGGTTATATTATACCTCTTCATCTAGGTTAGATAAATCTTTTTCCGCTTAACCAAGATCATAGATCTTAGGTTAGGTCAGATCCAACGGATCTTTCCATCTTTACATTTAATTTACTTCTCCAATACAATCATTAATTAACCATTGAATCCATGTGCTAACAATGGTTTCCCATGCATCAAATGAATATGGACCAATCTTAATTAATAATGCATATCCCAATAAAATCAATTATGTCGGCCATAGATCTCAAATCTCATCAATAAACAAAATACAGTTGCTTGACCTTTCACTATCCCCCTTGGTATTTCACTGGCGCTCAACATCACCTTTGCTTTGCTCGGCATCACCTTTCGCTTTTCTTAGCATCAAATTTGCTTTCCTTGGCATTAACCTTCCAGTGAACTATTAGTGCTAGATAAACAATGTATCACTTTGCCAAAGTGCCAAATGATTAAGTACCTTGGTGTATACTCATAACTCAACCATTTCCTTGGTCTTCTTGTTCTCCCATTATTTTCAAATCTTCATCAATCAATGGATAAGGTACTAAAACATACAATGATAGTCTCACCAGTTAAGGTTTGACATCAATGAAAAAATAACAATTGTCTACATTGTAGCAAGCTTTCCAAAAATCTCACTCTTTGGCATTGATGGAAACACTAAACTATAAAACAATAATTTCCAACCAAAGTTACCATACAATCCAAAAAGTGCCTGTGTTTCTGATATGAACAAATCTTCATTAATGTCTTTAGCTTCATTCTGACTCCCTCTGTGCCTATAATCATACTGATATTTTATGTTACTATTTAGCCCCCATTTTCAGTAATATCTCCCTTGTATCTGTTGTTTTCTCTGTTGTTTTAGGAATAATCTCCCTCTTTGACAATAATGCCAAAGATGTTTACTTCTTCAGCATGCCGATTATTCTATTCTAATATTTGTATCATGTTGTTCCTGTCATCTTTGTGTATGACTGATTTACTTTTCTATTTTGGTTTTCCACTTCACAATTTTTAGGCAATATCCTAAAAACGTGACTTACTGTGCATCAATGTGTCAAGTGTTCTGATTAAAACATTTGATGCAACGGTACCATTACCAACTAGTTAACCTCTACTAGGGGAATTACCCCCAATTTACCTCTTAGATACTCATGAGCATCCTTGGGTAATGCTTTTGTAAATATGTCTGCCAACTGTTCCTTAGTGTTCACATATTCCAGTCTCACTTCCTTCTTCTAAACTAGCTCCCTCAAGTAATGATACTTGATAGGTATATGTTTTGCCTTAGAGTGCATTACTGGATTTTTAGAAATATTAATGGAACTAATGTTATCACAATATATGAAAACTGGTTCTATGATCTCCTCTTTCATACCTTTCAGTAGTATCTTCAACCACACAATGTTTGAAGAGTTAACTGCTACTGCCACATACTTGGCTTCAGGTGTAGATTGTGAGGTGCAATTATGTTTCTTGCTCGTCTAGGAAACTAATCTTTTCCCCAAAATAAATGCTCCTCTTTTGGTTCTTTTTCTATCATCTACATTACCAGCCCAGTCAGAATTAGTATAGACTCTGAGTTCAAACTTGTCATTCCTTTTGTAATATAGGCCATAGGCTTCTATACCTTTCAAATATCTCAGAATTATTTTCACTTCCATTATATGTGTCTCTTTGGATTAGTGGAAAATCTAGCAATAATTCCAACTGCTAATGCAATATTAGGTCTATTATGTACAACATATTGTAGCTCACCAATCATTGATCTATACAGTGTTTGAATTACCTCTTTTGTATCATCATTCTTTGTCAACTTCTATCTAGTAGCCATGGGTTTACTCACTGGTTTTGAATCTTCCATACCAAAATTTTTCAGTATCTCCTTGATATATTTTTATTGTGTAATATAGATACCATTCTTCATTTGATGTATTTGTAGTCCAACAAAGAATTTTATCTCACCAAACATAGA
>MU225491.1:373933-401071 GCA_018584345.1 Thuja plicata | reverse complement strand
TGTCCACTGAATATGATGTCATCCACAAAAATTTCAGCCAATAAAATTCCTTTACCTTGCTCTGTCTTCAAATACAGATTGTTGTTGTCATTAGTTCTTGCAAATCCAATCTTCATCAGATAATTGTACAATATTTCATACCATGCTCTTGGTGCTTGTTTCAGTCCATATAATGCCTTGTGCAGTCTTTAAACCATGTTCCTCTTACCAGGGTCAAATTTTTTTTTAGCTTGTTCAATATATACTTCTTCTTCTAATATCCCATTTAGAAATGCAAACTTCACATCCATTTGATAGACTTTAAATCCTTTGTAGGGTGCATATGCAAGTAGAGTTCTCACACCCTCCAATATTGCAACTTGGGTGATTGTATCTCCATATTCAATTCCTTCCTCTTGTGCATAACCTTTTCATACTAGTCTTTCTTTATTCCTTGTTATCTCTCCATGTTCATTCAGCTTGTTTCTGAATACCCACTTTGTAATAATTACATTTTTTTTGTCATGTCTGGGTACTAGTGTCCATGTCTTGTTCTTTTCAATTTGGTCTATCTCTTCATTCATGGCTTGAATCTAGTCTTCATTGTCCAAAGCATCTTTTACTATCTTAGGTTCAAAATCACATAACAAACATGTGTCTTCTCTTAATTTTCCTCTTGTCATGACTACATAATTCTTTGCTCCTATGATTTGATCAGGTTTATGGTGCCTTCTTACATATTTAGCCAAAGTATGCTCTTTCTCAACTTCATTTTGATCATTCAAGTTCAATTCAAGGTGAAACTGTGACTCGGCATCTCCATCAGATAGCTCGGCAGTCACTTCTTGTTTCCTGACAATTTCGTTCTGTGTCTTGGCAGGTGCAAACTGTTGCTCGGCAACTTCATTTTCAATTTCGTTTGAATCCTCCTCTTCAGGATATGTGAATGATTTGTAACTTTCAGGCTCAATCATGCTTTTAGCTTCATTTATTTTTTCATATTCATCAATTCTAACATTTGCACTTTCCACAATTTTGTTAGTGTTAGAATTTGAACATTTGTACACCTTACTCTTAGTAGAATATCCAAGAAATATGTCTTCTTCTCCTTTAGCATCAATTTTACCATTTCTGTTATCCTTCAGTACAAAACATTTTCTCCCAAAGACTTTAAAGTAACTTACAGTAGGTGCATATCCATACTACAGCTCATAAGGTGTAGAATTTGTACCTTTCTTGACTTGTACTTTATTTAGGGTATAAACAGCTGTACTTATAGCTTCTCTCCAATATTTTTGTACAACATTTTTCTCCATCATTAATGTTCTGGCATAGTCCATGATAGATCAATTTCTTCTTTCAGCTATACCATTCTGTGGCGGCGTCCTAGGTGCTGACATTTGTCTCTTTATCCCTCGGTCATTGCAGAACCTGTTAAAATCATTAGAAATAAACTCTCCTCCTCTATCAGATCTCAGACATTTTAGACTCTTACCTATTTCCTTTTCAACATTTACCAAGTACCAGTTAAATAACTAAAATGCATCAGATTTTTCTTTATGAAACATAATAATCATCATCCTAGAGTAGTCATCTACAAATAGAACAAAATATTTATCTTCGCAGTAGCTTTTCTCACCAATAGGTCCACAAAGGTCAGTATGAACCAATTCCAAAATATTCTCAGAGGTATGAGTTTTGCTTTTAAAACTAGATTTAGTCATTTTGCCCAACTGACATTTCTTACACATTGCATTCTCAGGTTTCTTTAACTTAGGCAGCCCTGTAACCTTTTTCAATTTACTTGTGCTTACCAAGTTATCAAAGTTAACAAGACATAGCCTCTTATGCCATATCTAAACATCATTATATTGTGTAAACAAGCATGTCTCTTCAACTAAATCCCTATAGAAAAAGTTACCTTTTGTTTACTCACCACCTCCAACTAATTCTCCATTGGCATCATAGATCTTTGCTTTCCTGTGATGGAATTCAACTATGTAACTAGAAGTGTTCAGCTGTGAAACACTCAAAAAGTTATACTTAAGATCATCAACCCAATATATGTCATCACATCTAATCTTATTAGTCAATTGAATTGCTCCTTTCCCTTTGAATCTACAAGGTGTATCATTACCAAACTTAACATATCCACCTTTGCATTGATCTAATGTTTCAAATTTGTCCTTATCACCAGTCATGTGATGTGAACAACCACTGTCAATAATCCAATGATCACCTTTACTCATATAAGAAATTAGTGTAGTTTTCTCATCATCATCAGAATCATCTTTCATTGCAACATATACTACTTCTATATCATTTTCATCAGATTTCTTAGATTCACTGTCAGAAGCTTCTTCAGCTATATAGCAATATTTCTTACCTTTGTCTTTGTATTCCTTGTACTTTCTATAGTCTCGGTCATCCTTTCTATCCTTATATTTTCTTTCCCTTCTTTCATCCTTCTCATTCTTGTTAGGACATCTAGCAGGAATATGACCAACATTGTTACAAGAAAAACAAATAATAGGAAGTTTACCTTTAAATTTTCCTTTTCCTCTAGCTAGTCTTCTTTCCATAAGTACCTCAAGCTCTTATAGATCATCATCTTAGGTGTCACTATCACTGTCCACACATTTATTTCCTTTCTTTGATTTGTTGATGACCATCTATGACTTAAATGCAGATTCAACATCTTGTGGAGTATAGTTGTCAAAATTTGACATCTCAAATGCAGTAAGTCTGCCTACCAAACTTTCCAGAGTTAAATTGTTATTAGGAGTACATCTCAGTTCTTGAATTGCAGATATTCTAATAGCATAAATAGGAAGAATTTTTCTTAGTACCTTTCTCATGATAGTATCTTCATCAATGACTCCCTTAGCTCCTCTAATAGCATTTACAACTTCCTTTATCCTATCATAGTATTGAACTATATTTTCTCCTTCTTGCATTTTTTAATCATCAAAATTACCTCTCAAGCTTTGATATTTGGCTCTCAGTACATTTGTATAACCTCCATAGATGGTTGTAAGGGCATCCCACATCTTCTTTGCGCTTTTACAATCTTTGATGTCCTCAAATTCATGATAGTTCAGAGATGATGCAAGTTCCAACATTTCTTGATTATGTTCATGTTTCTCTCATAGTTGTGTAGCATTTAGAACTCCAGTAGGGGCTACATATTCTATTTCAATATGTCATTTAGCAGAATCACCAATACCAACCAACTGAAGTTTCATCAAACTTTGCCTTGCAGGAAAGTTTTTCTTGTTGATCTTTGGTCCATCCCTTTTATACATCTTGATCTTTATCTCCAAGTACCTTCAAAATTTTTCAAGAGAACACAGCTCTGATATCAATTGTTAATATGAATTCAAAATAACTAAGAGGGGGGGGGTGAATCATTTATCCTCAGGTCTAGATGTGCCCATATAAAACTTTAAATCAACTTCAACAACTCAGATCTGCTCGGCAGTAATAAATAATAAAGGTGTGCAGTTTACTATACTAATGAAATAAGCTTGCAGAAACTTAATAGTAAAATAGAACAATAATATTCACACATTTTGACACCATGATTTAACATGGAAACCCAATATGGGAAAAACCACTAGTAACATGTTACCAAAATTTTACTCTTCTAAAGTAATGCCTTGTGAGGAGCCAACCCTATTAAAGGTTACAAAATGCACTGTCAAATGTGACCTGGTTAAAGGATTTAATCACCCTGTTAGGAGTGGCCTTGTTAGAGGACTTAGAACATTCCAATTAGAATATCACCTTGTTCAAAGGATTTATACAATGAATTTTAGGTCAACTTGGTTAAAGGATTTGAACTGATACAATGGCTAGAAATTAATCAGCGGGTGTGATCTGATACATACAACTTACTTTGCAAATCCAGATCTAGTTTCAGCTCTAGTGCTAATTCACTGAGTGGCCTCCATTTTCATCTCAAACTTCAAATCTTCTTGGAAATACATCAAGCAATCTCTCTCTGCTTCTCTACTTAGCCTTCTCTACTAGGTCTTTCCAATCAGTCAATTAACCATGCAACACTTTGCATTACACTTCTCCTTACACTTGGATACCATAAAAATAACCACAATAGGTTATATTATACCTCTTCATCTAGGTCAGATAAATATTTTTCCTCTTAAGCAAGATCATAGATCTTAGGTTAGGTCAGATCCAATGGATCTTTCCATATTTACATTTAATTTACTTCTCCAATACAATCATTAATTAACCATTGAATCCATGTGCTAATAACGGTTTCCCATGCATTAAATAAATATGGACCAATCTTAATTAATAATGCATATCCTAATAAAAGAAATTATGTCAGCCATAGATCTCAAATCTCATCAATAAAAAAATATTGTTTCTTGACCTTTCATTGTCTCCCTCAACATTTCACTATCACTTGACATCATCTTTTCTTTGCTCGGCATCACCTTTCTCTTTTCTCAGCATCGACTTTGCTTTTCTCGGCATCAACCTTCCAGTGAACTATCAGTGCTAGATAAACAATGTATCACTTTTCCAAAGTGCCAAATGATTAAGTGCCCTGGTGTATAATCATAACTCAACCATTTCCTTGGTCTTCTTGTTATCCCATTCTTTTCAAATCTTCATCAATCAATGGATAAGGTACTCAAACATACAACGATAGTCTCACTAGTTATGGTTTAACATCAATGACAAAATAACAATTGTCTACATTGTAGCAATCTTTCCAAAAGTGCCATGTTTATTTATCATTGAATCATCAATGCATCAGTCAAGTTGAGAACCTAGAAACCATTGCTCAATCACTTCTATCATAACTCTACATGTATTGAAATCAAGTCTCAACTAGCCATGGTGCTTGAAGTTGACAGGTATCCTTGGCTGGAAAAAGTCATAAGTGCTTTTTTCCCTTTAAAACCTTATTATATGTTAAAATGCTTAGGACGAGATCTGATTGGCCCACTTTTCTTACTTTTACATCTTAGCAGATTACTTGTACTTCATCTGGATCTCCAATCACTTTTTTCTTTATTTCCCTGTAATGGCATGAGATCAAATCCTTAGGATTTTACCCCACTTAGCTCTGTGATAGTCTATTTGGAGATTGTGCGAATGCACTATCTCCAAGTCTCTCAATGCTTCCTCTGACTTGGGTTACATTACAAGATCTAGCACCATCCATAG
Organism: Thuja plicata; assembly: GCA_018584345.1. Taxonomy (NCBI): domain Eukaryota; kingdom Viridiplantae; phylum Streptophyta; class Pinopsida; order Cupressales; family Cupressaceae; genus Thuja; species Thuja plicata. Next base: position 395,890 of record MU225491.1, on the reverse strand, counting down.
ATATTTCACTTCATCAACGGTTGTTGTTGAATCTCTAGATGGTTTTATTAACCCTGACTTTGTTCTGGGATTCAACACTAGCCACTCATTTTAACTTTAATTTACCTCTAGTTTGTCTCTTAACACTGGGTAACTCATCTCTTTGTATCTCTTAATCTTGAGATAAACTTTACTAGGATTTTCTTTAACCATGTTCAAATCTAAAGATGAAGAGATATCTAAGACTCTAAGTTGCTGAATCAATTTCTTAACTTGAGTCTCATTTGGAGATTTGGTGACATCCGTTCATCCAAGATGAGATTGATGATTATCATTAAGTCTATGAGATTTTAACTTAACCTTAGGTCCATTCAGAGATTTAGGGATAAGGCGAAAGGATAACTTTATTCTGACTTTGAGTTTACTTTGAGATTCAGAGATAACTAAGATCTCCGAATAGCTGAATAATTTGACTAACTCAAGTTTTATTCAGAGCTCATGTGCACACCACAACATCTAAATCACACCATTGGTCCATATCTTTCCCTTGTCACCTCATCTCTTAACTTTATCCTAACTCAAGTCATTTGGAGATTGCACAACTAAAGAAAAATCACAAACTCAGATAGTTAATCCCTTACCCATAGTAAAATCTAGAGATTACGTGAAAAGGAAATCTCTAAGTTGCTGAAAGCATTACTTATCCTTGAGTCTATTCAGATATCCTATGATGCCCACACAATAAGACCTTGATCTACATCTTGCACTAAATCTTTGAATTATTTTGTACTTGATCAATTTGTCTGTAGATTACGCAGAAACCCTTGATCTTGAATTTAATCTATGAATCATGCTTGATTTCATAATTCTCAATGCTATCCCTAGTCTATTCCAAGATTATGAGATAAAATATATCTCACAATCTCCCAATGTTTGAGCTAACTCTAGTCAAGTCTCAAGATTCAGAGATAAAGAAGACTTTGCATCGCTGAATGATTTGTTTAACCTTTGGTTTGTTAGCAAATTTGCTTGTAGAATATATATTAAGCATCAATGCTTGACTCTATGACTCCCAAATCATCATTGTTGCAAGTAAAATGACTAATTGATTAGGATTTTATCCTCTTTCTTCTTTCAATTACATAGACTCAGGCGAGTGTACCTCTTGACTTATTATTTCAATAAATAAGATAGTGGATTAAGGATTTTCATCCTTCTCCTCTTCGATCTTAGAGGCTAAGGTAGGCTAACCTAATGGATTTATTTATTTAATGAATCAATAATAATGTTTTTATTCTTCAATACAGATCCTATACATCTATGCTCTTAATCAAAAAATAAATATTTCTCATTAATTTCAAGGATTGATGATGATCACTGCTAGACCAGTAGAGACTAGTGCCTTATTCATTGGTAAAAGATTCAAAAGAAGATATATCTATAGATAATTAATAATAATAACACACCCAAAACCTAGGTGAAATTCCTTACAAGTCACCCTCTCATTCCCAAACCTATGTATCAAATTATTATGAAATTCTACAATTCCCTAGAACTACTCTTAAGACTTACTCTCTCCTTGAAAGAAACTTAAAAACAATCTCACAGTTACCTTATAACTAGTGTATTTAAAATGCCTTATAGATTTAATACACAAGAATTCAAAGACAGGAACATGAAGACATCACAGATATGCAAAAGGAATCCCTACTATATTCTCATTAAAATCCCTCTGTTTTGATAATTCATAATGACAAAATATTTGAACATAGACTCAAAATCAGAAAAGTTCCAAGCAGTATTAATTTCACCATCCTTGTAACAATGGAGAAGACAAAAGATATAGAGAAAGGGAAAACCAAAATTAACCCTAACTGACACTTGTCTATTTGCAAGAAACTTCTACAAATATCTTCTTTTCCCCAAAAATCTAATTTTATTTTTCTCCTTTGAAATGCTTTTGATCTGCAATCATTCTACCTAATAAATTTGATTCCACTTGCATCTTCAAAATATGAAAATATTTGAAGCTTGCCTTTGAAATTTGATTTCATTCTTCTGTTGGAAATTTCTTCTAGTGAATACTCTTTCAATTTTTGAAGGACAAATACATTTGCAATATTTTAAAAACATTATAAGAGTGTGCAAATTTAATCCAATATCTCCATCTAATCTTTGAAATTTTTTTAAAACTAATCTTTTACCTTTTTAAATAGTCCTACACTTTATATATTTGTCCCTACACTTTTATCTTGCATTTTCTCTCTTTTTTGCATATTTTGCCCAGAACTCACCAGATTTTGCCACTTGTCACGTGTTGGTTCACTCTCAAGTCTACCTAGGTTCATTTGGAGATTCAAAGATTGCCTTTATCTCCTAATCTCTGAATGAGTTTCTTGACCTTGAGTTTATCTGGAGATTGGGAGATTTCCTTTACCTCTAGATCTATGAATGCCTTTACTAACCCTGAGTTTATTTGGAGACTTAGAGACAAGCTCTTACCTCTGAATCTCTAAATGAACTCAACTTGAACCATGATTTGATTGGGAGATTAGGATACTAATCTATCAGTAGATCTCTGAATACTTTCGTTGATCCTGATTTTATGTAGAGACAAGCCTTAGTTATTCATGTGCAACACTCCTTCTCGTTTGCCATACATGGTCCTCTTCAAACTCTAATAGAGGATATTGGTGACTAAAAACCTACCAAATGCATTTGCTTTGAGATTTTTTTAAATTCTCTTACAATTTAAAGCGCAGACCACTTCCATTTGTCCCCTGCGCAGGCTTCCTCTAAACATTGTGCAACCTTCTTATGCTTATTGCGCAACCTCTATTTTTTTTTAAGTTTCAAAAATCCTTTTCCACCTTGTGTAGGCCTCCCTAGTTACCATGCGCTTCTTTTGGTGGATGGTATTTTCTTGATATTTTTTAAAGTGTTTCACCATCCTCCATTCATAGCACTGGTTTTCCATTTTATAATGCACTGACCTTCACTTGGCTTTCTATCAGAAATTTCACATAACTTGTCCATGATTCCACATTTGGCACTAGAGTATTCTTTGATGTTTCATTTAAGCATGTTCAAATAGTCTTCAATTGCCTATGACTCTTCAATTTGCATTGAGATTTAAGACACAATGTCAAATAGCTAGTGTGCATGGCATATTCTTCTACATCCTTCGCCATTTCCTTCAATTCTTGCCTCTATTTATAATTGTAATAATTTCTCATAATGAATTTTCTTCAGCACAGGAATAAATAAAGAGAGAAAGTAATGAGGGTGTCATATCTTTCCTACACTGTAGGTATTACTTTGACTAACCTTAAAAGTTCCTTTGGTAGAATTCTTTGCAAGCCTTATCTTCAAATACTTACTCTTTGCAAAACCAATCTCACAAATATCAATTGGCCTCCAGAAATGGATTCACAATATGATCAAATGACCTCCTAGAAACATACATTCTTAAAAATACACTCATCTCTAACATGTGAACATAGGCACCAAATGGATTTGAAAGATACCCACATATCCGTAAGTTATTGATGCACATACTCACCTATGTTTGACTTGTTCTATAGACGCAAACTCAAAACACAAAAATATTGCGTTTCGTATTGATTTAGTAAAAATACTAAATGGATTCCTAAGGCCTTGAAGTTTTTCACCTAAGCTCATTAGAATTCTCTGAGTATGGATCAACCATTATCTTGATATGGAAATCAATTGGTCACAACTTATGCACCTCTAAGGAAGACTATTCTGAAGTGTTCTAAAAATGGAGATGTAAATACATAGAAAATTGACCTTGGTTCTACCTTTGCAAAAATGGAATACCATGTCTCAAAGCTCAACCACTAATCCTTGTAGCATAATTTCATATATGATGTACAGGGAAACAACTCTCATCTCAAAACAATCATCTGATACAAAGTTACAAACATTTGATGATGACTGTTCTGCAATATCAATTCTGCACATTTTGGGAGACTGCATAAAACACATTTGGTTCTGATTTCACAAACTCACCAAATGCACACCTTGTGATTGGAGACCTTGGATATTGATTCACTTTCACACAGGGATTATTTAACTCCAACTGGATTTCTCTGATGGTCAACAGATCAAGAGAAATTAATCTTTAAAGTCAACACTTCAACTACTTCTCAAACTCAAACACTTTGAAAATGTAGAAATTTGATTTGGAAAGGGCTGGGCAAAGTGGTCAAATTGATTGAAAATGATCTAAAATTATTCATGGAGGTACATTTCCATGTTCTCAATATGGGAGAACACTCAATTCTTTATGACATTTAGCTGGGTGCAACTTGTAAGACCTCAAAGTAGGACACTTCATACTCAGCCAATATATTATGCTTCAAAAAGAATCCCAAAACACATGAAAACCTAAGGGCAGGAAAATGCCATAGAAATTCTTGCATAAGCCTTGAGAAACTAAGAATTATAGACACATGAAAAGCTTGAGGACAAAGAAAATATCACCAAAAACTCTTACATATTCCTAACCTCTCCACAAAAGATAAAAAAAACCTACTTATATACAACCTCCCATAGCACACAAGCTTGAGATTCGATCCATACGATCAAATTGGACAAATTAGGGTTACAATAGATTTATCTAAACAATGTAGAAACCCTAAAACAATCAATTCTTCCCATTAATGTAGTTAGAAAATATCTCAGACGATCTGATATGCTTCAAAGATATCTCCAATGGCCATAAATTTGAGCAGACAGATCATCTCGATCCATCTACCCTCTCTATAAATAGAAAATGTCTCCATCACCATGAAAACTCTGAAAATAATATTTGAATATTCAAATTTAAATGAAAATTGTCATAGGTGGCATGTAAATACTCAATCAATGACCCAGGTTTGAAACTTTATCGACTTTAAAATAGAGTTTTTGATCTCCTTTAAGTTACCTGTGACCATAGGATCTGATCTGCCACATGGAACGTAGGTGTGATGCCTCAAACATTATCTATCTTCATCTTTACCTTTGAGGGATAGCGCCCATAGTTCAATCTTTGCAAACTTTCTTTACCTTTATCTTACCCTTGGTGCTGACTTCAGATCTGACTTGGACACGTGTCAATAGGGCACATTGCCTCAATGGTTAAACAACTTCATCTTGGTCTTGAAGGCTTTACACCTCCCATTAGATCTTTACAAACTTACAATGCCTTTACTACTCTACAAACTCGGGACCCATGATGTCATCAGTGCCAGATGTCACCTTGGCACAATGCCTTAATGGTTAGATCTCGATCACTTTAACATTAAGGAAAAGCATTGTTTGTCCAATCAAATAAGACTTGATCATTCTTAAATTTACCTGCTGACCTCAGCCTAGCCCACCATGGACACATGTTGTCAAAGTGTGATTCCTTAATGAGTAGATCTCGATCATTTTCATTTCAAGGCTTTATGCCTACCGCTCGATCAAAAGAAACTAGATGGTAGATTAAATTACCTTGGTTACAAACCGTAAGTCCCACCTGATTAGAAAGGACACATTGCATGCAGGTGCAATTTCTCAATGAATATATCTTGTTCATCTTGGCATTAAGGTAATATGTTGACCGTCTAATGCATCCTGACCTATTTTTCCTTTAATCTATCACTTGATGGGCCTAGATTCTGACAACCTACCACGCGTCACAACAACAAATTTCCTTGATCACTAAACATCTTCATCTCTACCTTTGAGGGATATTGTCAATTGTTGGATGAAGATTAACCTAACTAGATGTTAAATCAAACCTTTCTTTGGTAACCGCAGGCCCCACTTGATCACAAAGGACGCATATCATGCAAGCGTATTGCCTCAAAGATTAACTAACTTTTAGCTCCACTTTAAAGAAATATGTAGACCATTTTATCATTTAAAACTTTCAACTATAATTTAATTCTTTACCCATTGGAAACCGCAGGTGCCACTTTGCACGTGGCACAAAGGCAAAATGCCTTGAAGGTTAAACATATATATCTTGGCGATCAAGGGATTGCACAAACTGTTGGGTCAATAGTGTCGTACTTGATCTTTAACTTATTCCCTTTGACCTTAGACCATCCCTGCCATGAACATGTGTCACAACAGTGTAATGCGTTGAAGAATATTTAGGCTCGATCTAGGCATTGAGGCATTATGATAACCATTGGATTGATTCTTTCTACAAACTGACTTCAATTCTTGTAAGGACCTAGCTCATCATAGACATGCGTCGACAAAGTGTAATTCCTTAATGAATAAAAACCTTCATATCAATGAATAAGGCATCATGACAACCATTGGATCAAAAATATTTTCCAGCCACTTGAGGTAGATAAATTATGTCTAGACTTAGGAAAATAACTTAGGAAAAAGGTAACCTACTAGGAAAAAGACATTGGCCCCGCTGACACATGATTTAAAGCATGTGAAGGAAAAGGAACTTAAGTGTCAAAAAGGTAATGAAGAATTAGAACAACCACCAAAGAACTAGAGTTTAAGAGGTTTTTCATAAGGTTGCTTGCATTTAGGGCTTAAAAGACATGAACCAAGGGTAAAACTAGACCTAGAAATATGCAGAGAAAGATAAAGACCATAGAAAGGGGTAGATTTCATATAATCTGGGTTCTACCCTTGTTGGGGCCTCATTTTCCTCCACTTGTAGCCAAATTCAGATAGCATGGGAAATTTGGGTAACATTTACTACTTCAACAATTACTCCCTCCACTTTATTAAGGAATTGGTTCAATTCCACTATTGAATCATTAAATATTCTTCTATTTATTTCCTTCCAAATCACCCATATCATTAAGGAAGGGGAAATGGTCCAAATGAAACTATATAAGTCTTTATAATTGTGTCTTGGTCAATTTTTTAGGTGAACTAATAGTTCAAAAAGGAAAGCTAAGCTCTAATTTAGTCTTTTAACTAACCATAGCCAACACTTCTCTACAAAATCACATCTAAATAGAAGGTGGTTAACACTTTCCTCATCTATTTTACAAAGTACACACCTAGAGGGTCCTTGGATACCTATTCTTCTCAAATACTTAGCCATTAGGATCTTCCCTTGCAAAACCAACCATGTAAACTTTTCTATTTTAGGAATGTATATTTCATTCCACCATAGGTCAATAGGGATCTCAGTTCCCACCCAAACTTTGATCTTATATAGACAATTATACCCCTCATTTGTATTGTTTTCCCTAGTCTTTAATGAATACCAGATTACCATATCATCCTTTTCAGTTGGCACTAGGGTTTTCTCTTTTAATAAATTACTTAATTGACTATGAAAAACATTTTATATACGTATATTAAGATTCCATTCCCATCCTAGAATTGGGTTATTGAGTCGGTATCTAATATAGTCCTTGGTGTACTTTCCTTGATTAAACTTCTATTTTTACATACTTTCCTTGTCATTCAATATACTAGATAGGGCTTGATAACCACCCCAGGAATCATCCCAAAAGAGTGTTGACTCTCCTCTTCCTACATTCCAAGACACATTATCCCTAATTAGATCTATATAATTTCTCATAAAGTTCCATATATGAGATCCAATTGGTGGGTTTTCATGTCTATTAATACTGAGTCTATCATTTTCATCAAAATATTTGTATCTACTTATCTTCACCCATTTGAGTTCAGGTTGTCTAATGATTTTCTAGACTAATTTTTCTCCTAGGGCTATGTTTTGATCCTTTAAGTCCTTTATACTTATACCACCATCTTCCTTGGCCTTGCATATTGTAACCCAAGTAGTGAGGGAAATATTTTTTTTTATCTCTAGGCACTTACCAAAAGAAGGTCCTAAATTTCTAGAGCAATCTCCATTGAATACCTACAGGTAACTACATACATGACATTTGGAAAATAGGTAGCACTCCAATTACTGATATAAGAATTGTTACTCTTCCTATTGAGGACATCCATTTACCTTTCGAGGATTCTATTTTTTTTTTCCTATCTTCTCCAATATATTTCCCCAGAGGTTAGATTCCTAATGACCTATGTATTTAGGAAGTCCTAGGTACATAGTTGGGAGTGATCCTTTCCTAAACTCCATAATTCTAAGAATATCTTCCTCTAATAGATTAGTGGTGTTAAAGAAGAAAATTTCAGACTTATTCTTATTTATTAGTTGTCCTAAAGCCTTCAAATACTTTTCTAAGATTACCTTGAAGTTCCTTTCCTCCTCCTTTTCTTCTTTCCCATAAAGCATTGATTCATCCACAAATTGTTGATGGGTAGTGTGTTCTAATTGACTATTAATATTGATTCCTTTGAGAAGACCCCTTTCCCTTGTCTTAGTACTGGATATACCTAGTGCTTCTTCCATTATGATGAATAAGAAGGAAGAAAAAGAATACCCTTGTCTTTTTCCTTAAGATATCTCAAAAAAAATTTCTAGGTTCCCATTTTTTATTACAGAAAACATAGGTGTAGATATACATTCATAGATGAGATTAAAAAATTGTTTGGAAAATCCAATATAATTTATGGAGAAATCTCTAATCCACTCTATCATAAGCTTTCCTAATGTCTAGTTTCATCAGCATACTTGGATATTTATTGTTCTAGATAGTACATAACACTTCTTGGGCTATAATTACTCCATCTGAAATGGATCTCCCAGGCACAAAACTAGTTTTTTTTTCAACTATAATGATTAGAATAATTGATTTGATTCTATTGGCTAGGGTCTTTGAAAATATTTTGGATAGGTTATTGCACAAGGAGATTGGTCTAAAGTCTTCCATGCATCTCACTTCTTCCTTCTTAGGAATAGGGGTTAAAAAGGTTTTACTTATTTCTCTAAGGATGTTACCCAATTTTCTCATACCTTCCAAAACTACCAACTTTTCCACCCCAATAAATAACCAACATTTATGATATAAGGAGGGAAAGCCATCTAGCCCTCAAGCTTTGTGAGGATGCATCTGATTTAGGGATAACTCTATTTATTCTTTAGTAGATATTAAAAAGCCATTGTTAAAATATTATTTGTTTTTGAATCATTTTTAATAGTTACTTATATTAGTAGTTTTCATTTCCAGTAATTTATATTTCTTAATTATACTTCACAAATTGTTTAGAAAAATATAGGTACACACTCTCTCTCTCTAGAACCCCTTAGGATCCCGTAGTACACCCTTAGACCTCTTCAGATGTTATATTATTCCTAAATACATGTCCTAGGACATCTTTTAACCATGTAAGAAACCAAGAACCCTTTAATAGATACCACTACATCCTTGGACCCATTTTGAATCCAATCCTACATATATTTAAATGTTATACATAATTATAGTTAGATGTTTAAATATTTGAATTTCTTTCTCATACATGTTTAAATGTTTTAATAGTTAGATGTTTAAATGTTTAAATTGTTTTATGGTACATGTTTAAATGTTATGTATATGTTTTAAATGTTTTAAATGATTTGTATAAGTGTTAGACATGTATAGTTAAAGGAACTAAAATGTTAACCTACCACCCCTTAGTACATTCTAGGAATTTTTAAGATACCTAGGATCCATTAGTACATTCTACGAACTTTTAAGATGCCTAGGGGCCCCTTAAGACACCTAGTACCCCTTAGTATGACCTTTTATGACATAAGATTCCTTACACAACCTTTATTATTACATAAAACACCTTAAGAACCCTTAGCAAGATGTAAGACCCTTAGTAGGACCTATTAATATATTAAACCCTTCCTAGGACCCATTATTACATACGACCATTACTAGGAACTATTATGACATAATACCCTTACTAGGACCTATTATTACATGATACATGACCCTAAACACTAAACCCTAAACCTATCATGAAAAAAGACCCTTACTAGGACCTATTATGACATGAGACCATTACTAGGACATATTATGGCATGATACCTGACCCTAAACCCTTAACCCTAAAACTATCATGATATAAAGCCCTTTCTAGGACATATTATGACATAAGACTCTTACTAGGACCTGTTATGACATAAGACCACTACTAGGACCTATTATGACATAAGACCCTTACTAGGACCTATTATGACATGATACCTGACCCTAAGCCCTAAACCCTAAACATGTCATGACAAAAGATCCTTACTAGGACATATTATTACATAAGAACCTTACTAGGATATTATGACATGATACCTGACCCTAAACCCTCAACCCTAAACCTATCATGACATAAGACCCTTACTAGGACCTATTATGATATGATACCTGACCCTAAACCTTAAACCTATCATGACATAAGACCCTTATTGGGACTTATTATGACATAAGACCCTTACTACAATTTATTATGACATGATACCTAACCCTAAACCCTAAACCTATCATGACATAAGACCCTTACTGAGACCTATTATGACATAAGACCCTTACTAGGATCTATTATGACATGATACCTGACCCTAAACCCTAAACCTATTATGACATAAGACCCTTAATATGACCTATTATGACATAAGACCCTTGCTAGGATCTATTATGACATGATACATGGCTCAATACCTTAAAACCTAAACTTATCATGACAAAAGTCACTTATTAGGACCTATTCTGACATGAGACCCTTACTAAGACCTATTATTACATCATACATCATCCTAAACCTTATATGACATAAGTCCCTTACTAGGACCTATCATGACATAAGAGCCTTACTAGGACCTATTATGAGATAAGATGCTTACTAGGACCTATTATGACATGATACCTTATCCTAAACTGTAAACATGTCATGACATAATACTCTTACTAGGACCTATTATAACATAAAACCCTTACTAGGATTTATATGATGCCTAGCTGTAAACCCTAAACCCTAAACCTATCATGACATAAGACCCTTACTAGCACCTATCATGAGATAAGACCCTTACTAGGAAGGTCATCATCAAATAAGACCCTTACTAGGACCTATTATGACATTGTACCTCTTAAGATGACCTATTATAATATAAGACCCATGTTATATGACATAAATCCCCTTAAGACCCCCTAGTGGGTCTATTATGACATATATATAAATGTACATTTAGGTAGATATTTAGATGCTTAGATGTTTACATTTATTTATGCATGCATATCTCTCTCTCTCTCTCTCTCTCTCTCTCTCTCTCTCTCTCTTATATCCATCATTTTTAATTGTGCGAGTATAATTTTAGATTTTAATATTAGTTTCCATTTTAAATGCACTTGTAATGTACTTGTACTTCATGTTTTACATTTAACACATGTTACCCCTTTATGGCCACACATGATGTACCTAACGATATCCCTCAAGATGTACCTTGGGGTGATTCACCTAAGGGTCAGGCACCTTATGTTGGTGCACACCCTATTACAACTCGTGTTCCTGATATTGTGACCATATGTCAGAGTTCTTGCACATAGATTGGCCGACTACAACATTTGATCGATAGATCACAAGAGGGTTTGTACAGTGATATTTGTACTAGTATATTGAGGAGTCTCAAGGATATGGTTGTGAGGTTTACATCTCATTCTTCATTTACTCCATAGGTTACTAAGACTAGTTTCGAGAGTTATGAGCTAAGATCTCATGTGATGTATCCTTAGAGATAGTCCAAAGCCATGTCCATAACGAGATCATAAAACAAGAGTTATTCCCATATTATGATGGGAAAGTGAAGGTAAGGTGATATCAGGTTACTTGATGTGTAGTTCCTCAGATAGATTGCATTTTTTACCATTTATTCCTTGCATCACATAGTCATTATCCTAATAATGATGAGATTCAATTATATTTTGCCAAACAGTTTTACGGAGAGTTCCATTTGGGTCTCAACGTCAACTATCTAGATCTTCTTGGATATTTTGGATAGGGTTGTGGAAGAGTTGTTTATTGTGATACATATCATAGGCCTACTCAAGTTGTTCCTTCACCTATACAATTGGCTAGGAAGAGAACTCTAACAGTGGCACTGGCTATGGTTCCTACCACTGATAGAGTTATCATTTCTTCCGAGATGGAAGTAGTTGACATGGTAGGGAAGATTGTATCTATATAGAAACAACCATTACTTTTGACACACTTGACCGATATATTTTGATTAGAATAATCTGACCGAGATAATCTTCTAAGTCATCATCTAGTACTGCAAGCTCCAAAGATGAGGCATATAGAGCTATAGGTATTCCTATGCCTGATGGGATACCATCCCTTTCTAGACAGAAGTGTAACTTGGATGTGTCATTTTTTTGGAGGATCTTCTATAGTCATATTCATTTATTTTAGACATGCAAAGGATACCAATAGACTTTGTCAGATATGTCATCAAAGTTTCATAGGGTCATGTAGTGAAGGCGTTATATTTTTCCAATAGTATACTTAGAGAGAAACATGATCTGCACCATTAGTTGACACAACACCGATAGACAGGGCACTGCACTACCCGACAACAAGGTTACCTAAAAAACACTGTTAAGTGTTATATGATGACAAAAAATATCAAGGAAACCCGATGAGTAACAACAGTGTAACCCGATGAAAAAAGAAAAGAGAGGAACCCGATAGACAAAGGGAACTCAATGAATAGTTCAACAAAGGAACGCCAACAAACTTCAAGTTCAAATCGACGACCAAGAACCCACAGTTAGTTACATCTCGTAAAAAGTGGATCTGACTTTCCACATCAGATAAATCACTGAAGTTGTATTTATAGCTTCTTGATTTACTTTTAAATACATTATGTGTGGAGGAAGCAATGTATTTACTATTTTTTTAATTAGTTTTACTGATTTAAAACATGCAAACTAAAGATCAAGGTCAAGTTGTAAACCTTGGATCTAAGAGTTAACATTACAATGCATGAATTCCAAGATATGTAAAATACTTATATAAATAGGTGCTCAATCCATTGAGAATAGTTTTTGTTCAATGAAGATAGTAGCCATGGAGAGAAACTAGAGACCAGATAGAGAATTAATGCAGAAGGAAAGAAATAGAATAAAATTAGTTTTGAAGAACAAGAATACAAGCTACTAACAAGCATAGAAAAGGTATTCATCAATCACTTAAGGTGATATTATACTTTTGAGAGATTTAATGGATCTATAATCAGAAATTATAGATTGTATGTAGTCAGGTCAACATTTTTACTCATTCTAACAAGTGTAGTACACTAATGAAATCCTTTCAAGAAAGGTGGGCTTAACCGTCCTATTGTAAAATCTCATAGATGAGTGCACACTTAAATTAGTGTTTCTAAAGCTCTTAACATAGTAGATCTTAACAGGTCTCCACATTAATACTCCTAACATGGTAGATCATCATAAGTGATCAAATTGTAAGCCTTAACCAGCTCCCTTCCATTCTGTAGATAGTGAAGTTTTTTGGGTGCCATCCCCACCGTATTTTTTACTTCCTAATAGGATTTTTTTGCGATACCATATCTTGTGTTATGTGTTTATCATTTTCATGAATTTTTCTATGAATATTGCAAACGATTAAATATTATGAATGAACAAAACATACATAACAAAGGACAACAGTAATGGTTGGTAATACAGTAATGTATGATTACTAATAATGAATCAAGAAAGGTGTTTAATGTTTTAGAGGTACTTATTCACCCCTCCCCTCTCAGTACTACTTCCCATTAATTCCAACAATTGGTATCAGAGCTAAGTCTCTTCTTGAAAATCTTAAAGGCTTAAGAGAAAAGATCATACAATGGAAAAGTAAAAAATTGATAAGAATATTGAGAACAAAATTATTGAGATACAGATGTTCTATGAATAGTATAAAGAAGCTATAATAAAGATGAGAGAGCTGATGGATGAGAGAAAAGGTATGGCTACCCGGAACAATGAAAAAGATTATCAAGAAGAAGAGATTCCAGATTTCTTTAAATCTTCAGGATCAAATACAAGTAATATATCAGATATATCAAAAGAGAACATCACAAATCTAAAAGAGATCAATCAAAATCTGAAAGAGAAAATAAAGATGCTACAAATCGGTCAAGAGAGCCAGATTGTAAGAATGATTAATGTGATGAGTTCTACTAGAGAAGGTGAAATAGAAAGAACACTTGCTATTGATGATAGAGGGAAGATGACAGAGAAACTACAAGAAAAGAAAATGGAAATACAAAGACATGCTGAGCATCACCATGATCTCACAATTAGATTATTCTTATGAGTCAAGAAGAAAACAGAATAAATGTGGAACTCATTGAGAGAATACAGATTATCGGTGAACTAAGAGAAGAAAATAAAAAGCTAAAACATGAGGTTAGAATTCAACAATAGAATAATGAGATTATCAGAAATACTAAAGAAAGTAATAAAAGGATGGATGACTTTCTTGAAGGACAACGAAGAGTCAACAACAACAACAATGGTATAGGCTTTACTGAAAATGGAGAACCATCAAATTAGGCAAGCTCAAAGAATGTCTATGAAAATCCAACACTGAGAAAGCTAACATGCAAGCACTGTGGAAACTAAGGGTACACATCAAATGTATGCAGAGGTAAAATGAAAGGTATTCCCAAATCTACATCTACATCTTCATTCATAGGATTCTATTATAAATGTAACAAGAAAGGACATAAGGCTTATGAATGCAAGAGCAAGATAGAATAGCCAAAGAAGGAAACCTACATGGACAAATACTATCCTACATGCAAGATGAATGGGCTCACATTTGAAGAATGTTAGAAAAAGAAAAAGAAAGCATGGAAGCCTAAAGGTAAAAAGATTCCTTATCAACCAAAAAGAATAGGTAGTCAATATACATGGGATTACAATACATGGACAAACTGTACAACATGTGGTAGATATGGTCACATTGCTGCAAATTGCATGAGAGCATGGAGAAAAAGGTCTAGAGGCTGGTCAAACCCTAGAATGGAATGCTTGCACTGTCATAAATTTGGTCATGTCAAGAAAGATTGCAAGGACCGATTGACAAAAACAAGTACATATCCCAATGGAAACACAATTGAAGATATCCGAAGGGAAAGAGACAAAATGTGGATAAAATCTTCAAGCAATGATGAATCTGGTACAAGCAATGCAAATGATGACACCCCATCTAATGGATCTAGTAACATCACCAACCTCACTTAAGTTGAAAATGTAAGTATGGAAGTGCATTACACCAATTCATATTTTACATTAGTTCCATTAGAAAATTGATAGAAAGTCAAAATATTCATGAATAAAGATGCATATTATGTTACTTGTTACAATTATGAGAAATCAACCCTGTCGATAAACACTTACCGAAAATCATTGGTGAACATAATGATGAGTTGTTTTACACTTACTAAAAATTGTCGGTCAATTCATAAAATGGCTAAATTGCTAATGTAACCTGACGCCCGTCGGTAAGAAAGAAAAGTTCAAAAGATGTCATGATAGAATACTGGTATCCATCGGTAAAATAAAAATGCTTAAAAACTACCCAAAGCATCATGTCATCACCGATGATGATTTGAAAAGTCTGCCCAACAAAACCTATCTTCATCTCCTGATGAGTTATTGAGGATTTAATGCAAAAACTTAGGTCAAAAGTCTATAAATAGTCGACAGGACAACTTCATTTTTCACCCACGATTTGAAGAGAAATCAGAGAAAAAATAAAGTGATTAAAGAGAAGAAAGCAAGAAGCATCCAAATATCGATTGAGCATATAGCAAACAGATCTTTCCTCACTATTGCAAATTGAAGTAAGTACCAAAGGCACCGAAAGATCTCTGTCATTATTTTATCAAGAAAGCCCTAATTTCTAGAATACCCTAAAAAATTGAAATACAATGGAAACCACGTCAAGAACCTCTAAGATCAAGGATTATAAAAGGAATGTGGTGAAACTAATCAAGAACAATACACATTGAGAGCTGAAGTATAAAATTAGCCCAGAAATTGCATTGAAACCAGATGAAACCGGTGCATTTTTGAAAGTTCCACCTAGGGTTTTTCTCATAGAAGACTTTAGGTCTTATATTCACTACAAGATTGCAGAGATAGGTGATCTTGAAATGGATGAAGCTTATAAGAAGTTGTGTGATTCCGAAGGAAAACTAAAGGAAGAGCATAAACACTTGGAGGTAAAAGGGTTAACTAATGCCCTATATTTCCTGAGGGAATTCAAAAAAGAATGGATAAGGTTAGTCTTGAGAATAATGCATGACAATAAGCTATGGCTAGACCAACCCAAGCACATAACCAAGGATGTTCTTCACACTATCACTGGTTATCCAATAATTGAAAAGATTAGGGCACACAAGAATCCATCAATGAAAGAAGTTGAAAAACTCACCAATGTAGAAGGAGACAATAGAGGTCTCAAAGTAAACACAATCACCGATGAAGAACTTGAATTTGGTGCATGTGTAGTTGGGTATAATTTTTCAAGCGAGCATATTGAACAACATTTCTGCTACATCAGTAAGCACAACTTACAAGATAGTAACCAAAGGAATTCAAATGGATTTGTGTGAGATCCTATTAAAACAACTTGATGAAAATATGATCAAAATCAGGTCTACAAAGACCAACACATGTAAGTTTGGCTCACTTATCATGTGCATATTTTTCTATTTTCAAGAATACTTTTCTTCAGTAGGAAAAGTAGTATGGGATATTAACAAACCGGTAACCCAACATAATAGTGAACTAATTAAGTCACTAGGAGACAGTTTTGACTCTGTTATGTTGACTTACTTCCTTGAGTTCAAGGAAAAGATGATGGAGAGGACTAGGATTCCTAAACGACTAGTTGAAAAACATAAAGATGAAATATGTTTTATGGCGGACACAAACTTCACTCATATCAAATTGGTTGTACCAAGAATATCCTAGTTAGATCTAATGGATTATGAGATCAACATTGATCAAGCTACAATTGCAATTGAGGCATTAATTAATGAGCCCATTGATAAGAAATAACCAAGGTTTGGAACATATGAAGAGGCCAAATCAAAGGTAAAAAAAACCTAGAAATAATAAACACCGTAAAAAAAAAGGAGAAAATGGTTAATAATCTCAAGAAGATTCTATTGGTAACAGATGAGGAACTAGATCAACTAGAGTCAACCAATGAACAGGGCACCATTGGTGAGGAACAAGAAGAAAAAAAATTAGATTCTAAAAAGACTGAATCTAATACACCTCCACCTCCTGTAAAGAAGCAAAGGACAAGGAGTCAAACTACTGCAACTAATACAAAACCCCTCAAGAAAGGTCAAGTAAGGACCTACATAAAGAGCTAGCTAGCTAAGAGAACCTGGCAACAAACTATCAAAACAAAACCTCCAAAGAAGAGGAAAAGGTTGGTTAGGACAAAGGCTGACATAGATGAGACTAAAGATGATGAGCCTGATGTACAAAAGAAGAACTTTAGAAATCATATAGTGGATGAAGTTGCCATATCCATTGCTACACATGGTACAATTACTGATAAGAAGATCAAACAGTGGGATACGCTAAACCCAGAGGATCAAAATATGATACAAGAGGTAGTCATAAAGTCAATGATCAAGAAAAAATATGCACCTGTAGAATTTGTCAATGAAATACCTAACAAGCTAGGTACAAGGATATACCAGCAATGGTCATATGCCCTGCAAATAGAGAGAGAAGCAAGGGAAAGGGTACTTGTGAGACTGATGACTCCTGAATCTAAAGTTGAAGAGATCAAAGCACTCAAGAAAATTTAAGAAAATTTGTTGCAAAGATAAGAGCTTACAAAGTGATAGAAAACAAGTTCATTGGTCTGGATAATATGACTGAACATAAATGGAGACAACTCCTGGATCTACCAGTAGAGTCAAAAAGTGGTGAGAATCAACTACTTCTCACCAAAACACCTCATAGAGAGGAGGATAAATAAAATGCTAGTCCTCGTCCTATTGCTCTGGACAATACTAAAAGTGATAATGATCCTATTAACATAGAAAAAATCATGGATGATATTATCCAAGATATCACTAACTATGACTCTGACAAAGATCTGAAGAAGAAAGATGATGTCATATTTATCACACTTAAGGATCAAGAACAAGAACAAAGCTTGAAGACATTAGATCATACAATAAATGATGTTGCTGATGAGACAGTACAAGACACTACAGTCTTGGACTAAAAAGAAACAAACCCTACAAAAGAGACACAAAAAGATGAGGATGTCACTGCTGACAAGGATCAAATTGATGAGTAGGACACCACTATTGATAAAGCCTGAGCTACAACTCAAAGTAACATGCCTGTCTTAATGAATTCAATAAACATACTAGTGGGAAATGATGGATCTAATGAAAAGGAAACAAGCACACCTGAGGACAAGGGTGATGGAGAAGCTAAAGAAACCACTGATACAACTACAAAGAAAGCTCTAACCGATGATCAAAAAGATACTTCTACTGATCAAAATAAGAAGGAAACTCAAAAGGAAACAAAGGAAAAACCAACAGAGAAAGGTGAAGAAGAAAAGAAGGATGAGCTAGAGAAGAAATCAGAAGCACATTCTACAGAAACACTCAAAGTTAATGAAGATACATCTTCACATAACCGACACATGCCAACTGAGTAGAAGACACAAGATGCATCTTCTACAAAGCCTTCACCAAGTAATTTAGAGAGAACAAATGAACTAGCTATGGTAGTTCATACATCTATATCCCCTCAAATCTCAAAGAAGAAGAAAGGAAAGAATAAGAATCTAGTAACTCTAGATGAAATCATTGAGATTCTAGTCTGTGATCCAAGAACATTGAATCCAACTGCATTGACAAAGTATGCTAAGCTATGTGAGAGAAGATCTATTCAATACAAACTGAAGAGAGTAGTAAAAGAGGCCAAGGTACTAGAAGTAGCAAGGGGAATACTTCAATAGATTGTACATGATATAGATATTGATCAAAAAGATCCAATGCTTGATCAACTGGTCATACTCACAGATGCAATAGCATCTCAGAATATTGATGCTGATAAGGTTATGGAAGAGAGACTTGAACAAAAGTATGAGTTCAAGCTAGCTGAGAAAATAAGCCAGGAAGTGGCACTGAAAAAGGTTAAGCTATTTGAATTGGTAAGTACAATTGATCCAATTATAACATAAGATATTACCTTAATAAAGAAATTGTGCACTTTAGATCAACTCACTCAGGACTATACTGACAAGATAGAGAAAATTGATGTTGATCTTAAGTCCAGTGCAAAAAGTCTCACCAACACGGAAGAAGCACTTAAATTGCACAATGAACAAATCATACATGCTAGGAAACAAAGACATGACATACAGTTTGCAGAGATGAAGTACACAGATGAGGTAAATGAGCTCCAAGCTAAGCTCTTACTGACACTTACACTCCTAAAACAACATATGACATAGGATAATACACTAATTGTCACCCCGAAAATGTCTGTCCCCAACAACATTTATTATATACACAGAAGGCTAGAGCTAAAACACCTGGCACTAGGACAGGTGAAAGAACAATGGGAGAAAATGCTTGAACATATCAAAACAACCCATTTCAACATATTTGAAACATTGTAAGTTACACATTTTTGTCACAATTTTGGCATATCATAAGTTGTACATTTTTTTCATCTGTATCAAAGAAAGGGGGAATTTGATATGTTCATTCACCTGAGTTAAAAGGAGGAAATCATATGTATAATAAAAGAAAGGGGAAATAATGTACATATAGAGAATGAATAGTATACATGTGCATATACATACACTATACCATTGCATACAATCAGGGGGAGTCATATGATGACAAGGATACAGACATGGTGTATATACTAAACACTTTAGTATTATGCGCATATCAGTTTTTTGATACTAATGTCAAAGGGAGAGATTGAAGGCATTATATTTTTCCATTAGTATACTTAGAGAAAAACATGATCTGCACCATCAGTTTACACAACACTGATAGATATGCTAGTGCACTACCCGATGACAAGGTTACCCAACAAACACTATTAAGTGTTATCCGATGACAAAAAAAGCTCAAGGAAAACCGATGAGTAACAATAGTGCAACCCAATGGAACAAGAAAAGAGAGGAATCCAATAGACAAAGGGAACCCGATGAACAGTTCAACAAAGGAATGTCGATAGGCTTCAAGTTCAATCTGATGACCAAGAACTGACAGTTAGTTACATCCCGCAAAAAGTGGATCTGACTTTCCACGTCAGATAAATCACTGAAGTTGTATTTATAGCTTCATAATTTACTTTTAAATCCATTATGTGCAGAGGAAATAATGTATTTACTATTGTTTTAATTAGTTTTACTGATTTAAAACATCCAAACTAAAGATCAAGGTCAAGTTATAAACCTTGGATCTAAGAGTTAACATTATAATGCGTGAATTCCAAGATAGGTCAAATACTTGTATAAATAGGTGCTCAATCCATTGAGAATATTTTTTGTTCAATGAAGATAGTAGTCAAAAAGAGAAACTAGAGACCAGACAGAGAATTCAGGGAGAAGGAAATAAACATAATGAAATCAGTTTTGAAGAACAAGAACACAGGTTACCGACAAGAAGAGAAAAGGTATTCATCAATCACTTAAGGTGATATTATACTTCTGAGAGCTTTAATGGATCTGTAATCAACAATTATATATTGTATGTAGTCAGGTCAACATTTTTACTCATTCTAACAAGTGTATTACACTAATGAAATCCTTTCAAGAAAGGTGGGCTTAACTGTCGTATGGTAAAATCTCATAACTGAATGCACACTTAAATCAGTGTTGCTAAAGCTCTTAATAGATTAGATCTTAATAGGTTTCCACCTTAATAATCCTAATAGGGTAGATCATTAGAAGTGATCAAATTGTAAGCCTTAACTGGCTCCCTTCCATTCTACAGATAGTGAAGTTTTGTGGGTGCCATCCCCACCGCAGTTTTTACTTCCTAACAGGAGTTTTTTGCGATACCATATCTTGTGTTATGTGTTTATCATTTTCATGAATGTTTCTATGAATATTGCAAACCATTAAAGATTATGAATGAACAAAACATACATAAGAAATAACAACAATAATGGTTGGTAATACAGTAATGTATGATTACTAATAATGAATCAAGAAAGGTGTTAAAATTTTTAGAGGTACTGGTTCACCCCTCCCCTCTGAGTACTACTTCCCATTAATTCCAACAATGTAGTTCCACTTACCTACGAAACACCATCAAGTTGTACACAACATAGTTCACAACACTTTACAGAGCTCTCTGCAGCTACAAAACCAGGGATTAGATTCAATTAGATTTGATTATATGATTATACATATATGATTTGGTTAGATGATAACACACATATAGATGTTCTAATTTTAAATGATTTTATTAGATGATTATACATAGATGATTTGATTATATGATAATATATATAGAGATGATTTAATCTTAAATTATTTGATTTGATAATTTGAGTAACATATATAATACAAGCAATAATCAAGTAATTAATCAAGTACAACAAATATAAAACTTAACATATATTCAAAGTATCATTTAGAATGTTATCAATTATCAAACTTAACATCTATAACATGTTCATGTATAATCTTAAATCTATAATCAAGTAACATATATAATACAAGTATAATCAAGTAACATACACAATACTTGAGAAATAATCAAGTATATTGAAAGTAACAAATATATAACACATGTGTGTATATAATCAACTAACATATATAATACAAGACCAATAATCAAATAATTTGGATATTGAAAATACAACAAATATCATACTTAACATTTAATATATTGAAAGTAACATTTATAGATTAAGTAGTTCAAATTTTTAAATCAAGTAACATACATTATATTTAAGATGATTTAATCTTAAACAATTTGATTTGATAATGCAAGTAACACATATAATACAAGCAATAATCAAGTGTGTGTGTGTGTGTATATATATATATATA
>MU225491.1:330100-365724 GCA_018584345.1 Thuja plicata | reverse complement strand
GTTCCCAAGTTCAAGAGACACCACCATCCAATGTTGGAGACACACCCTTGTATCATCTTGAAGGCACACAATTGTATCATGTTCAAGGCACACCATTATCTACATCCGAAGGTGTAGGCACGACATCATGTCATGTTGAAGGCACACCATTATCTATATTCAAAGTTGTAGGCACAAAATCATTTCATGTTGAAGGCACACCATTAACATCTCAAGTTGGTGAGGATCCATGTTTCACACCTCAATTTGAAGGCCCGTCAACTTCGGTCAAAGGTACACAATTGATACACAATGTTATTGATGTTCGTAATATTGATGTCACTCAACAATTGAAAACAACTCCTAGAATAATTTATAGAAAGCCAAAAGATTTTATTGATATTGATACTAACATTTTGCAACAAATGCATGACAAGATTCCCTAGCGTACTTGTCAAAGAAATGCTAACCGTATTTGGAGATTATTTTTTGAGAATTTAAATATGACATGAAAATGTCAACTATTTGTTCAAATGATGAGAAATCTAAAATTTAGGCCCATAATGAAGATTCTTGGGCTAAGAACAATGGAAGAGTCAAGTGAAAAATCTATTGTAAAGAATCTAATGACCGCATATGAGAGTGTGGGTTGTACATCATGTACAAAAGTTAGTAATGTCACACGACGTTTACTTAGATCAACAATAGTAAGAACTCAAATGAAGAAATATCAACTCATTAGAAAGACAAGAAAAGCATTGAAAATAAGTAGAAAGTCTCTAATGAGAGCTGTGGGAAGGTGTCAAAGAGTGGAAGATCGAAATAACAACATGTTATGGGCATTTTCTGGTAGACTAGCGCGGAAGGATAAATCAATTATTGAAGCTTTAAAATCTATCATTGAAGAATTTTGGAAGAATAACACACGAGTATCTCCCAATCAAAGAGATGTTGTAAGGAGGATTGGTAGTTGAATCCGCATTCCACATCCGAAACATTTTTTGGATTCAACTCAGACACAATTCTTTGCAAAATTTATACATATGTATCCTCAATTTAAAATTATTCAAAGATATTTTGAAATGGCTAAACCTTTTTATGTGAAGATAAATCACACACACACAACTTCTTGTTGTAGGTTACATATTGAATTTTCTAGCCATTTTGATGTTTATAAGCATATATGTGTAGATTTGCATTCTAACAATGTTTTGCAGGATTGTAACATAAAAGACCCACCTACATCTTCAAGGGAATTAATTACTAAAATTTTATGTGAAAGAGCGGATGGAAAACAATTTTAAAAGCTCGCATGATTGAATGGTACATGCATAGATTGTGGTGGTTTGCAACATTTTCCAATTTGTCAACATATGGAGAGTACACATGCAATTGGGAATGAAAAAGTGGATTTTGGAAAATATAAGACAGTCGCATATGCTCTAAAAGATGGAAATGAGGCTAAAAGATGTGATTTAGTAATTGAAAAGATTCTAGTGTATCAGTTCATTAGTTCTTTTTGTGACAAGATTGTGTATGAGTATGCAAGGCATACACATAGAGCTCGATGGTTGGATATGCAATTCAAGTTTTGCAAGGACACATTCCCACTTGATACCATTGTTTCAGTTGTCAAATTTACAGAGAACTACACTCTAAAACCACAAAATGAGGTGCAAGCAAAGTATTATAGCTCTCAACAAGTTTCTATATTTGTTCATATAGAATTTATGCATTCACCTGAAAGTACAGAGGAGAATAGGAAGATATTGAGGGAGTATCATTTTTACATCAGTGATGATTGTTCACATTCTACAGATTTTGTACATAGTTGCTTTCATCTATTTTATGGTGATTTGAGTAATAGGATCATATCATATCATCGACACATCATATGGTTAGACAATTGTGCATCACAATTAAAGAATTCTCAGATGTTTTATTGGTTGAGAAGGATGCATACGAACACTGGTATTCAATATATGTGGAATTTTACAAAGGCCGTTCATGGAAAGGGAGAGCATGATGGTGCAGGTGCATGTATAAAAAGGGAATTAGCACATGAAGAATTAAAGTACAAAGAACAAGAAACATTGTCAGATGAAAGATGTATCGTCTAGTGGTGTAATGCTACAATGGGTCCAGGTAATGAAGGTGAGTCTATGGTTCATAGATTTTTTTGTTTGATGGATGAAACTAACATTGCACCATACAAGGATTGTTGTACATTAACAGGATCAAGTGAGCTACACTCTTTTAGAAGCTCTAATGCAAGTTCATGTATCATCCACACGTAACATATGCCATGCTTTTATTCATCATGTACAAATGAAGATTGGGATGGGTGTGAGTCAAAGGAATGGGTCGACGAATGGTCTACATGAATTTTGAGCCCACTTGACTCCTATCGTCCCCCAGCAGCATTGAAAATGACACAAATGGAATCATCCATTGACTTTGACCATTTGTCTGATCTAGTGCAAGTAGGTAAATTGTCAACTCATGTAATAATCTCAAATTTAGTACTTTATCATAAGTATTCATTGAATTAATCTCCTTTTTATGCTTCTATCATTGCAGACCATGTTTTTTCTGTTATTGCACTTGAAGACAATAACGAAGGGACAAATTATTATTTGTGTCATTGTGTTGAGGCCAAAAAGAAATTGGATCACTTGGTTACAGATGATGAAGGATTAGAATACCCTATAGGAGCAGTGGTTGTAACTAGTACATGGCTTAGACAATATTGTAAGAAGAACCCTAGGTTGTGGTTGTTCAAGGATTGGGGAACACAAAGGAAGATTCTTCATTATTCCAACCTTGTCGTTGCATCAAATGTCCATTTGACCAAATATGGAGGAAAACTGCACAATAAAACTCTTTGGAAGGTTCGTGACTCAGACCATGAGGCAATACTTGAGACAATAAAGGGTAGGGAAGATCC
This sequence comes from Thuja plicata, assembly GCA_018584345.1. Classification (NCBI taxonomy): domain Eukaryota; kingdom Viridiplantae; phylum Streptophyta; class Pinopsida; order Cupressales; family Cupressaceae; genus Thuja; species Thuja plicata. The sequence continues at coordinate 362,798 of MU225491.1, read as the reverse complement.
AGTTGGTTCATTGGACTAAAATTGAATCCAAAATTTTGTAATGTTAAATGTAGTTGAATGCATGTGCATATAACATGTATATTTGTAAAGGAATTAATTCCCTTGAATCCACATTGGGTGGACTGTAAATTGCTCATGCATTACCTCGTATGTATAATGGGAAGTTTGTAAGATTTAATAACAATTTTTCTCTTCTATTTTTTGGGGCAATACTAGAGGTTTTCTCTTCTCAGCTCTTTCCTCCTAGTGCTCCTAATGAGCTGAGTTGTAAACATATTTTTCATCATTAATTAAAAAAAATATGTTTACCTTACAAATTCTAGAAATATATGTTAAGTTTATTGTCATATTTCATATTGCATATCTTGAAAACCACTTGTCATGGCTTCGAACCATCTCCACAAATAGCTTTGGAATGATGGGTGAATGTTAGGAATGACCTTGCCATGGATATGAAGAGGCTCGAATGTTGTCGACTGCTATGGAGCCAAGTGTCCCTCAAGGTGCACTAGGCAAAAAAATTGCCGATATTCAGTGGTCTATTTCTTAGATCTCCCAAGGGGTATTGATGATTGATCGGGTGCTATGGGACTATGTCACAGAGGCCTACAATAACCTATCTCAGTTTTTGGAGACTCACTTCCATTTTCATTTTCCCACCCAATCTCAGTTGATGCCAAAATGTGCAATGTTGCATAGTTGATTACTGACACATTGCATATCTTGAAAACCTCTCATTGTGGCTTCAAACTATCTCTATAAATAGATCTTAAATACCAGGTGAATTCTAGGAATGACCCTGCCACAGAGGCAAAGAGACTTGAACGTTGCCGACTGCTATGGACCCAAGTGTCCCTCAAGGTGCACAAGGCAAAAAAATTGCTGATATTCAGTGGTCCATTTCTCAGATCTCCTGAGGGGTATCAATGATCCATCAAGTGTTACAAGACCATGTCCTGGAGGCCTACAATAACCTATCTCATATTTTGGAGATTCGCTTCCATTTTCATTTGCCCACCCAATCTCGGTTGATGCCAAAATGTGCAATGTTGTGCAGTTGATTACTGACACATTGCATATCCTAAAAACCACTCATCATGGCTTCAAACCATCTTTTCCAATAGCTTTAGAATTATAGGTGAATTATAGGAATGACCATTCCATAGAGGCAAAGAGGCTCAAACGTTTCCGACTACTATGGACCCAAGTGTCCCTCAAGGTGCACTAGGCAACAAAATTGCCGATATTCAATAATCCATTTCTTAGAGCTCCTGAGGGGTATCAACAATTTGTCAAGTGCTACAGGACCATGTCATGGATCCCTACAATAACCTATCTTGGATTTTGGAGATTCACTTCCATTTTCATTTTCCCACCCAATCTCGGTTGATGCCAAATATGCAATGTTGCGCAGTTGAATGCTGACACATTGCATATCTTGAAAACCGCTCCTTGTGGCTTAAAAAAATCTCCACCAATAGCTCTGGAATGCCAGGTGAATGCTAGGAATGACCCTGCCATGGAGGTAAAGAGGCTCAAACATTGTCGTCTACTATGGACCCAAGTGTCCCTCAAGGTGCACTAGGCAACAAAATTGCCTATATTCATTAATCTATTTCTCGGAGCTCTAGAGGGGTATCAACAAGCTGTCTAGTGCTATAGGACCATGTCATGGATGCCTACAATAAAATACCTTGTATTTTGGAGATTTGCTTCCATTTTCATTTGCCCACCCAATCTTGGTTGATGCCAAAATGTGCAATGTTGCGCAGTTGAATGCTAACACATTGTATATCTTGAAAACCGCACATTGTGTCTTTGAACTGTCTCCTCAGATAGCTTTGGAATTTTGGGTGAATGCTAGGAATGACCCTTCCATGGAGGTAAAGAGGCTCAAACATTGTTGACTGCTATGGACCCAAGTGTCCCTCAAGGTGCACCAAGCAACAAAAGTGCCAATATTTAGTAATCCATTTCTTGGAGCTCCTAAGGGGTATTGATGAACTGTCAAGTGATACAAGACCATGTCACAGAGGCCTACAATAACCTATCTCAGATTTTGGAGATTCACTTCCATTTTCATTTGCCCACCCAATCTCGGTTGTTGCCAAAATGTGCAATGTTGCGCAGTTGAATATTGACACATTGCATATCTTGAAAATCGCTTGTCGTGGCTTCAAACCGTCTCCACCAATAGCTCCAAAAAATTGGGTGAATGCTAGGAATGACCCTGCCATGGAGGCAAAGAGGCTCAAACATTGCCGACTGCTATGGACCCAAGTGTCTCTCAAGGTGCACTAGGCAACAAAATTGCTGATATTCAGTAATCTATTTCTTGGAGCTCCTGAGGGGTATTGATGAACCGTCAAGTGTTACAGGACCGTGTCATGGAGGCCTACAATAACCTATCTTAGATTTTGGAGATTCACTTCAGTTTTCAATTTTCCACCCAATCTCGATTGATGCCAAAATGTGTAATGTTGCACAGTTGAATGCTGACACATTGCATATCTTGAAAACCGCTCATCATGGCTTCGAACCATCTTTGAAAACAACTCTAAAATGCTAGGTGAATGCTAGGAATGATCCTTCCATAGAGGTGAATAGGCTTGAACGTTGCTGAGTGCTATGGAACCAAGTGTCCCTCAAGGTGCACTAGGCAAAAAAATTGCCGATATTCAGTAATCTTTTTCTTGGAGCTCCTAAGGGGTATCAACAAGCCATCAAGTGCTATGAACAGGCTCAAACGTTGCTGACTGCTATGAGAGGAACCTCCTTACAACAATATGGTGAGAATGTACAAAATAATAGAATATAGAGCAATATCAGAACTCAGAATGAATCTATTGATCGCAGGCCACTTCGAGGGGGTAACCTCCTTTGAGAAAGCTCAATACAATAAATTCATCGGTGTCCATCAAAGGCCTCAACCTACTCTTATATACTAAGTACGATCTAGAAAAGTAATACTACCTATGCATGTGGGATAATCAAATATACTCATGGGATGACTTACAAAGCATATGCATCCAACAACACTACACTAACAAAATAAACATAAGGAACACATAGGTTCCTAACATGGAGATTTGCTTCTATTTTCATTTTCCCACCCAATCTCGGTTGATGCCAAAATGTGCAATGTTGCATAGTTGAATGCTGACACATTGCATATCTTGAAAACCACTCATTGTGGCTTCAAACCATCTCTGGAAATAGCTCTGGAATGCTAGGTGAATGCTAGGAATGATCCTGCCATAGAGGCGAACAGGCTCGAACATTGCCGACTGCTATGGACCCAAGTGTCCCTCAAGGTGCACTAGGCAACAAAATTGCTGATATTCAGTAATCTTTTTCTCAGAGCTCTTATGGGGTATCAATGAGCCATTAAGTGCTACAAGACCATGTTAGGGAGGCCTACAATAACCTATCTCAGATTTTGGAGATTCACTTCCATTTTCATTTTCCCACCCAATCTCTGTTGATGCCAAAATGTGCAATGTTGCGCAGTTGAATGCAGACACATTGCATATATTGAAAATCACTCATCATGGCTTTCAACCATCTCTGCCAACATCTCTAGAATGCCAGGTGAATGCTAGGAATGACCCTACAATGGAGGCAAAGAGGCTTGAACGTTGCTGACTTCTATGGACCCAAGTGTCCCTCAAGGTGCACTAGGCAACAAAATTGCCAATATTCAGTAATCCATTTCTTAGAGATCCTGAGGGGTATCAATAAGCCATCAAGTGCTACAAGGCCATGTCACAGAGGCCTATAATAAAATATCTTAGATTTTTGAGATTGGCTTCCATTTTCATTTGCCCACCCAATCTTTGTTGATGCCAAAATGTGCAATGTTGCACAGTTCAATGTTGACACATTGCATATCTTGAAAATAGCTCATCGTGGATTCAAACCATCTTTTCCAATAGCTCTAGAATGTCAGGTGAATGCTAGGAATGACCTTGCCATAGAGGCAAAGAGGCTCAAACATTGTCGACTGCTATGGACCCAAGTGTCCCTTAAGGTGCACCAGGGAACAAAATTACTGATATTCAATAATCCATTTCTTGGAGCTCCTGAGGGGTATTAATGATCTCTCAAGTGCTACAGGAATATGTCATAGAGGTCTACAATAACCTATCTCATATTTTGGAAATTTGCTTCCATTTTCATTTCCCACCCAATCTCGGTTGATGCCAAAATGTGCAATGTTGTGTACTGACACATTTCATATCTTGAAAACCGCTCATTGTGGCTTCAAACTATCTCCACCAATAGCTCTGGAATGCTGGTTGAATACTAGGAATGACCCTGCCATGGAGGCAAAGAGGCTCAAATGTTTCCGACTGCTATGGACCCAAGTGTCCCTCAAGGTGCGCTAGGCAACAAAATTGCCGATATTCAGTAATCTATTTCTTGGAGCTCCTAAGGGGTATGGACAATCTATCAAGTGCTATAGCACTGTGTCATGGAGGCATACAATAACCTATCTCATATTTTGGATATTTTCTTCCTTTTTCATTTTCCCACCCAATCTCGGTTGATGCCAAAATGTGCAATGTTGCGCAGTTGAATGCTGACACATTTCATATCTTGAAAACCGCTCATTGTGGCTTCAAAATGTCTTAGCCAATAGCTTTGGAATACTAGGTGAATGCTAGGGATGACCCTACCATAGAGGTGAATAGCCTTGAACATTTCCAACTGCTATGGACCCAAGTGTCCCTCAAGGTGCAAAACACAACAAAATTGCTGATAGATAGTAGTCCATTTCTCGAAGCTCCTGAGGGGTATCGACAAGACATTAAGTGCTACAGGACCATATCACAGAGGTCTATAACAACCTATCTTGGATTTTAGATATTTTCTTCCATTTGCATTTGGCCACCCAATCTCGGTTGATGCAAAATTGTGCAATGTTGCACAGTTGAATGTTGAAACATTACATATTTTGAAAACCATTCATCCTAATATCGAACCATCTCCACTAACACATTCAATTTGACAAGTGAATGCCAAGAACAACCTTATTATGCTTCACAACTCATTCAAACATTCAGGACCACAATGTACTGGTGCATCTCTCAATGTTCTTGTAGTGCCCTAAATAGGTCCAGGTGGTCAAAATGTTCCAATAGGAATAAAATTGGGTAGGATTGATATTTTTTTATCTTATATGAACTACTATCATTTCATTAAGGTGTTGGAATGAAAATTATGAGTCTAGTTTTCTGAAATGAAACATGCATATTCTCATTAAGTATGAATTATTCATTAACAATATACATAGATACAAGTGCATACATAAATATAAGATAATCAATTTACAAAGCATAAGACATTCATATAAACATAAAGTAGTTACATCAATTCACATGATATATTCGTAGACCATGAAGATAAATATATATGTCCAATAATGTCATAGATCAAATATGTCCAATAATGTTAAATTGGCATCGTGAAAGCCAAATGGATATAGAACATGTCACTTATACAATATACAAAAATATGTCCAGTAATGCCATATTGGCATACAATGATTATCCCTAATATAGTCATTTCCTAGAAGGGGAAGAAAACAAATCCCGGGCTGCCTTCAATCGTTGCGTCGATGGAGATGTAGTACTCTTGCGAGTGCACTCACTAGTCCTCCTGTCTAGACTCTTCTGCAACCCGAGTTGATAAAATAACAAGTATAAACATCAATAGCTAATATGCATAGAAATTTAATTATAGGATGACATAAAATAGAGTATTACCGTACCGCTAACAAATAGTTGCTATGTACATCTACCGAAGGGGCACGCTGACGATCTGGAGTAATGAGTCCCTACAACAATGATCAAAATAATATTTAAAATACATAGATTAATATCATTAAAAATTCAATATAAAATATTAAAATAACAATTCTAATTAAGTTAAAGGGTTTCGGGGTTCCCTTCAAAACCTGCTTTTACCATAATCAAAAACAATTCTAATTAAGTTATCTCTTTCATACCTTGTTCAATGCATCAAAACTAGCTATAGTTGCAGCTATGCCACGATTCAAACTATCATGAACAAAAGGAGGAGTCTCCACTGTCATTAACTGAAAATGAAACGCGACAAGAGTATTATGTAGTTATCAAGAATAGGTCTATAATATTTTACAACCCCACTAATTTATAAATGATACCTTTGTGAATGTTCCACTTCAGTGTGTGGTGTCAATGTTGTAGCTCTAGCATCAAACTAGTGCACATGTATGGTAATTTATAAGACAACCATTAATATAAGAACAAACCACTGACTTCTTAATTATATTGTATTATTAAATATATACATGTGGACTACATGATGTCATCACAAAGGCAGGCGAAATAATGTGCTCATTGTCATGACAACTTTGCCTTTGGATTTTGATCATAATTTGTCTACTAATTTAGTTATTCTTTCATTTATTAATTAAATATAATCAAGTAAATCAAATTAACATGGAAATAAACATACCTCAACATTGATGGCCCAACAGTGAACTAATGTACATGCATAATAAGTTATCAGACAAACATCCATATAATTATAGAATAATTAAATGTATACTTTAAAAAATGTTTTATTCGATTCATGCTTGTGGAGTTGACGTGGTAGTGTATAAAGGGTCTGGGTGATCATTCCCACTGCCACCAACACTCGCTCCCTAAATTTTCATCATAAACAATAGATACTAATTTAATTAATTTCATTCATTTAAAAAAGAAATATGATCAAATAAATTTAATGAACTTGCAAATATTTACCTGTGTATCAATGCCAAATGTTGTATTGAGAAAATCATCAAGCATTAGTCCATCATCCTCTTCCTCTCTTAGTGTACCAAATGTGCATAGGGATCCACAAGAATGACAAAAATATCCCCTCGTAGACTGACCATGGTCACCCTCGACTAGAGGAGTGATGCACTAAATGAGAGTCTGTGTTAGAGCACTAATCATGCCTAGTGTGTCCACCTCCACGTGTTCCTTCACATTGGAAGGAATACTAACATGATCCACCTGTGGCATTCCACTGGGAAACATAGGTGCATTAGGGTCACAACGTGCCATAGGTCTATCAAATGATGATCCCCCACCTCTACCCTAAGACTCTAGAAAGTCAAAATAATTTGGCACTTCCTTTAGGACAAACTCACAATAGAGTTTCCTCAGGAAATAGATAGGAACCTCATGATTGTTACAAGGAGGGGAATCAAAGACCATCCGCCATCTATCCCAAAAATGTGTTTATATATCTTCATTCAAGCACCAATGAATTGGGATCCTCCTTGTTGTGGGTTTAAGAGTTTCAATCTCCCCTGGCTTTTCAAAAAGTTTGCAAATGTTGGCTTTTGTGATCTCTTTTTTTTTACGTCCTAATATGATAATTTATTTGCATAATATTTTTTTGTTCTTCTCTTTTGTTGTGCCATAAATTTAGTTGCCCACTAATTGAACCAATGTGGGTTAAGATCAATTCTAATGATTTTGAAAGTGTAGGATTTGTACCAATAGAATCTTTTAACCTCCTAATTAAAGATTCTATTTCTATTTTCCCATTTTCTATTTGGTTTATCAAGTTTTCATGTAGTCCAAGAGGAGGTTTCTCAATTGGTGAGGGCGGCTGGGGTTCATTTTCTTGGTTATTTTCAGCATCCATTTGTTCATGAGGAGAAGATGGAGGGTTTGGTTGAGGATTTTCTGTAGGGATATCATTCCTTCCTGACAATTAAAATAAAATCTATTCTAAAACTTTAATTAAACATAAAATTTAAGACAAGAGAATTTCACAATCAAATTTGAAGAAAAAACTAAAAATTAAACCTAAATTTCAAAACAAATAGCATTCATGGTTGTAGAATCACTTAACTCTTCTTCCAGTTTGACCTTGTTGATGTCATGTAGCCATTTTTGCTTCACTTTGATGGAGAAAGCCTCATAATGAATCATGTACGTGATGTTATGAGGAGGAAAACAACAACTTGGGAGAAGAAAAATGAGCCACAAAGTGGCTGCCCAAGCTTTTTATAAAAGAAATTAGGGTGCACGCCTGGTTTGAATTGCCCAAACCATAGGGCATGCACCCTATAGGGAATTTTCCCTATGGCTTGGGTACTCCAAGCCATAGGGCGTGCACCCTATAGTGTACACCCTATAGGGCATGTTCTCTAAGCGCGGATGAGGGCCAAAAAGGTATTTGGCACCTTTTTGGTCCCCCATCTTGGTGCACATACCCTAATCTTCTTCAAAATCTTACAGGGACCAATTTTCTTATATTTCAATTTGTGATAAGTCTCGGTAGGAAACCTCTCCTTGCATAGATAAACCATCACTAGATCACCTACACTAAAAACCTGATACCTTCTAGTAGAATATGTAGAAGCTTTATACTGCTCATTGTTGTCTTGTATCTTTTGTCTTACATTTGCCTGCAACTATAAGAGTTGTTCTATAAAGGCTTCTCCATAATCACTAACTCTGTCACCCAAGGGAAGTTGCACCAAATCAAGAACACCCTAAGGATTTTGACCATAAACAACTTGAAATGGTGACTTACTAGTTGACCTATTCATAGAGCTGTTATAAGAAAATTTTGCCTAGGGTAATGCCAAATCCCATTGCTTGGGCTTCCCTCCATCAATACATCACAAAAAATTACCCAAACTTTGATTGACCACTTTTGTTTGGCCATCAGTTTGTGGATGATAAGCACTACTAAACTTTAACTTTATCCCCATCTTCTTCCATAAGGTCCTCCAGAAATGACTCAAGAACTTAGTGTCTCGATCAGAGGTAATTATTTTTGGAACCACATGAAATATCACTATTTCAAAAAAGAATAACTCGGCCACCCTAGTGGCATCACTAGTTTTCTTACAAGCAATGAAATGAGCCATTTTTGAGAATCTATCCACAACTACAAAGATAGAGTCATTACCTTGTTGTGTATGTGGCAATCCCAATACAAAATACATACTTAAGTCTATCCATGGTCCTATTGGTACTGGCAATGGCATGTACAAACTAGTGTCTTTCCACAAACCTGGTGATATCTCTCTTCATCTTTGGCCAGTAGTACTTATCTGCTACCAAGGCTATTATTTTATCCTTCCCAAAATGCCTAGCCATACCACTGCTATAAAATTATCTAATAATATTTTCCCTCACTGAGCCTATAGGAATAAACAACTATTTTCCCTTGAATAAATAACCATCTTGCATAAGATACTCACCTTGAATAGTGTTTGTGTGCCCAGGTACTGGATTCTTCAACTGATCAACAACTTGCCAAAATTCACTATCAGATTCATACAAGTCCTTGATTGCATCAAATCCAACTACTTTTGTTTCCATGATGGTGAGAAGCACAACACGCCTGCTTAAGGCATCTGCAAATTGATTCTATTTCCCTGATTTATGCTTTAGAGAAAAAGTAAACCCTTGGAGGAAAGAAACCCATTTTGCGTGTCTAGTGTTCAATTTCTTTTGTGTGTTCAAATATTTTAGAGCAATATGGTCTGTAAACAACACAAATTCTTTGGGTACCAAATAATGCTTCCAATTTCTTAGAGCTTTCACAATTGCATGGAGCTCTATATCATATGTAGAATATTTCATCCGCACATTGTTCATTTTTTCACTAAAAAAGGCAATGGGCTTACCTTCTTGGCTGAGTACAACACCAATTCCCACATGTGAGGCATCACAGTCCACTTCAAACACTTTATCAAAATCTGGTAAGGCCAATATAGGAGCTTCAATGACCCTCTTCTTTAGATACTAGAAACTCTCTTTAGCCTCTTTCGTCCATGAAAACTCTCGACCCTTAGTGCAATCTGTCACAGGTGCTAAAATGATGCTGAAATTACTAATGAACTTTCTATAGAAAGTGGCCAAGCCATGAAAACTTTGCACCTCAATGACACTACATGGACTACGCCATTCAAGATTGGCTCAACCTTTCTCTAGATCCATGCTGATACCATATGTAGAAATGAAAAATCCTAGAAAAATAAGGCTTGCTTGCATGAACCTACACTTCTTCAAATTAGCAAAGAGTTTCTCTCTTCTTAATACCCCCAATATTATCCTCAAGTGTTGCAGATGTTCTTCCCTTCCCTTACTAAAAATCAGTATATCATCAAAATAAACTACTACAAACTTGCCAATGTAGGGACGCAACACAGTATTCATGAGTCTCATAAAAGTGATAGGTGCATTTGATAAACCAAAAGGCATAACTTTCCATTCATACAAACTATCCCTAGTTTTGAAAGTAGTTTTCCATTCATCCTCTTCTCAGATACGAATTTGATGGTACCCACTTCACAAATCAATCTTAGTGAAATGTGTTTCTCCAGCAAGAACATCCATCATATCATCCAAATGAGGGATAGGAAAATGATACCTAATAGATATCTTATTGATTGCTTGACTGTCTATGCACATCCTCCATGTTCCATCCTTCTTTGGGGTTAGTAATGCTTGTACAACATAAGGGCTCATGCTTTCCTGCACTAACCATTTATGTATGAGTTTAGTTACCTATTTTTTTAGTTTTGCATGTTGTGTCAGACTCATTCTGTAAGCTACTTGATTGGGAAGACTTTCTCCTGGAATAAGATCAATATGATGTTGGATATCTCATTTTGGGGGCAGCCCATCAGGTAGTTCCTCTGGAATGACATCTGAATACTCTTCAAACACTGTGACTACTTCTGGTGGTATCTTCAAGTCCTCCTCTTTCCCTCTTTGTACTACCAATGCGTAATAACACCCTATTACTTTCATCTCCTTGAAAAGTTCCTTTTTAGATAGCATGCTTTAAGGTTTTCCTTCATTCTTGAGCGGTAATAGGATTACCTTAGATCCATCCTTCTAGAAAGTGTAAGTATTCTTCTCTCCATTATGAATAACCTTTCTATCATACTGCCAGGGGTGACCTAATAGGACATGGCATGCATCCATTGGAATCACATCACACCATAACTCATCCTTGTAGACCTTTCCTATGGAAAATTTAACAAGGCACCTCTTATCTACTGTAGCTTCATTTCCCTTTTTGAACCATGCTACCCGATAGGGACGAGGGTAATTTTCACACTAGAGATTTAGTTTCTCTACCATTGCTTTAGAAACCATGTTCTCACAACTGCCTCCATCAATAATTACTTGACATACCTTTCCACCTGAGGTACACGTTGTTCAAAATATGCTAGTTCTGAGCCATGAATCACCAACACCTTTCTCCTCTATATCTTCCTTTACTAGGATAATCATTGTCCTCCTCATCATGAGACTTTCTCCAATATCAAGAGACACTTCTTGTTCTGATCCTTCATTGTCAACCTAGGCTAGGTTCACTCTCGATGGCCCTCCTTGGTTTCCATCTTTCATGTTAAAATTGGAATACTCGAAGGCCCTGTGCCCTTCTTCTCCACATCTGAAACAAGTGAATGATCTTCCCTGGCATTCCCATCCTCTTCCATTACCATAGCCTCTACCATGTTGAATCCCATTCTTCTTTGTTGATTCCATGGATTTGAATGGGTTTCTTATTTTTTCTCACTCCCTTGACTGGAACTTGAGCCTCCTCAAAATGAAGTTGATGTACCTCTTCATCCTCCTTTATTCCTCTGATTGTACTGCCTAGTTTTTTTTTCTTTAGCCTTTAGAGCCAACTGATAGGCATTTCTATATAGTTGATCTGATGCATGCTTAGTTCATCATGAATAGTGTATTTCAAACCATTTAAATACCTTGCAACCATCTATTTATTACTTTCTTGATGTTATATATGGATGGACAACTCGTAAAATTCATCTGTATAATTTTGCACAGAAGACAAGTTCTGTTTCAAGTTCTAAAATCTTTGGAAGAGTGTTTGATAATAATCCATCGGTAAGAATTTTTCTCTCAGATTTTTCTCCATTTTTCTCCATTTCTTGATTTTATCCTTCCCTTTCTTTGTTCTTTCATTTTGGAGATGATCCCACCAGATCATCACATGTCCCTTTAACTTGGTGCATGCAAACCTCATCTTATTTTATTTTGTCATAGACTTCCATTAAAAAAACTTCCCCATCTCATTTAACCAATCTATCACATCCTCTCGCTTAAGACTACCTGAATATTCTGAAACATCAACCTTGATTGCTTCATTTTTCCACTCCAAGACTCTGAGCACCCTCTCTTTGAAACTCACTGCTTCTTCTCTTCCTTCTTCTATTCCTTTAGCTCCTTGGTTTGCCTCTCCATCAGATTCATCTTCTTCTCTTTGTAATCCATGGTTTTCCAATCAGTTCATGAGTTCTACGACTTGTCTTTGCAAGCTTATCATATCTCTCTACATTTGGGTGAGACCTCTACCTCTTCCTCTTCCTCTTCCAGCCATCATCCTGCTCTAATACCAAATAATGTAGCCCAAAACCCTTAAGAGAAACTACTCAGAAAATACATAACATAAATATTATAGAACTCGAATTCTTCATTAAATTCTCCAACTTACTCTGCCTCTACAATAAAATAAAAATCCTACTTAATAGAATTATGAAATTACCATATTTGGCAGATTTTTGGGAAAAACAGATTTTTCCATTTTTGGTAATTTTCAAAACTCATCCTATGAATCTCGATTTTTCCCAAGAAAAGCTCCCAACTAAGGAAATTTGAATTGCCAACTAACCCATGAAATCAGAAACATGATTTTGGATTTATTACAAAAAATAAAACTCAAAAAATTGGAAAGAAATAGAAAAAGCCAATTTTGCAGGTCAAGATGAAATTTCAGGCTCCCAAAAAAAGGTTGAAATGGCCACAAATAGAGCTTGTTGAGTTGGAATTTCCATTAACTCTACTTCATGAATCTGCCTGTAAAATTTCAGCCAAAACCCACAGTTGAGTCAAAAGTTATGACCCTCTAAAGCTCCTGCATCAACAACAAATATCAAACTTAACATATATTGAAAGTGACATTTAGAATATAATAAATTATCAAACTTAAAATATATGGCATGTTGATGTATAATCAAGTAACATATATAATACACGTATAATCAAGTAACATATATAATACAAGAAATAATCAAGTATATTGAAAGTAACATATATAACACATGTGTATAATCAAGTAACATATATAATACACGAGAAATAATCAAGTAATTTTTACATAAAATACAACAAATATCAAACTTAACATTTAAGATATTGAAAGTAACATATCAAATCAAGTAACATACATTATATTTAAAGTAACATGTATATAAATCAAGCAATTTAAAATCAAGTATATCCATCATATGTTTAAGTATATCAACAACTTGAATTTATCAAAGTATAATCCATCATACGTTTAAGTATATCAACAACTTGAATTTATCAAAGTATAATACATCTTATGTTTAAGTATATTAACAAAGTATACCAAAGTATATCCTAAAACATTAAAAAAAAAATGTATTTAATATTATTTAGATCACCTCAAGTGGTTCAGAATGCTCATGGAGAACATTTAATATTCTCTTATGATCCTCACTATCTAGTCTCCACTTACAACGTCCATGTTTAGATTTAACTGGATGGAGGCACAGGGATGTAGCAATTACTAGGTGACTATATTGAAACACCTTATTGTTAGGTTCATAATTAACAAAGTGTATCCCATGTTGGACTATTTTTATTTTCTTGAAATTTGTTCCCTCTAAACAACTCAACCTAGACCACAAATTTTAACAATATTTAAAACAATTTATTAAATTTGAAACAAAATTCAATATACATATAAATAATTCAAACTTGTGGGGAACAACATTTCATCTCTTTCTTTAGGATCAATTAAATTCATCCTCTCTCGAGTGCAGCACAATAAATAATAACTAACTCCTACATTTTTAGTCTCAACAATAACTTTGAAGGCATCTCCTACAATAAAAATGTATACATGATAGAAATTAAATTTAAAACTAGATCTAGATATATGTACATACATGTATGTGCAACTTAATTTATTATACTTACCAATTTTGACCAATCCTGAAATATGGTCATAATCAATAGAAATCAAAGGAATGTGGTGTAGGAGGACCCCTCCTAAGATGTCATAGGTATGTTTGAAAGCCATAATATTCCTTGAGGATCATTGCATCCCTTTTGATGTAATAAAGCCCAAGTTGTAAGACTAGTTGGCCCAAGGCACACTTATAAGCCTTGTGGGCAAACTTGGTCAAAGGGAAAGATTTGTATAGTTTTTTTTGTTTCTAGGTGTCTTAGATAATTTGTAGTGAAAATTCATTCATTATAAGTCTTTAGGGTTCCTAGAGAGTTAGGTCATGAAAAATTGCAAAAATGTTGCAATCTTGCAAAAAAATGCCTAGCAAGTTTTGCAACTTTTGTTGAAAAGTTTCTATAACCTCCCCAATAGTCATAATGGTTTGAAATAAGTTGTGGATTTTGGGTTGTGGATATTTAAGACCATGGATTATGAAATCCTTTCTGTTGTTCATGGATGTAAGATTGGTGGCAAATTTTGAAAGTAATAAAATTCTATTTTCTCGATAACTATGTGAGTTTTTCATACATTTTGTTGTGTATTTGGATTGAGAGTAAATTTGTTTCTTCATGGTGGCATTGTAGAATTTCCTATGGTTTGAATTCAATTATTTTTATTTGTTTTTGTGGAGATTGGAGAGACGAATCATTGTTTTTTCATAGAGTGTTATTGAAGCCCTCCATAACCTAGGTTCTGAAGATGAGCCCCTAACTTTCAACTTCATTACTGGAATCTCATGACCATGGGAGGAATGCAAGTAGGGGTAATTTGTATTTTTAATATAGAATGATATATGGAGAGGATTTTTATAGTGTTTTTTTCCATCAAACCCTATTTGAACATCCATTATGTGCTCGACTATAATTAACTGGCATTTAATGCACAAATCTCTATAGGGAGTGGATAGAAATAATACAGTTGTGGATTTTTTGTTCTTATATGTAGCGAGACCTTACCTAGGCATTATATTGGTTTGGGAAACACTTTCATGTATACTTTCTTCAATAACCAGGCCTAATTATCCCTATTAGGTCTATGGTCCATGTAGGTGTTTGGGAAACACAAAGTTTGACTTAGGAATAAATTCTCTTGACTTTGGTATATCTCCCAAAAGGGTACTTGAAAGTGTGGGCTTTCAAATTAATCCTTTCAAAGTTATAAAAGTTAAGGTGGGAAAACCCCATTATTAGGGCTACTATCCAAGCATGTCCTACTAGGCCTAAGATGATAGTGTGATACTTTTGATTAATAAGAATTTTTGGAAGCCTCCGAATGGTCCTAACTTGCATACAAATGGTCATTGAAACCCTAACCTTCTCTCTATGGTTAAGGGTGAAGGTATTGTGCATGTGTTCATGTGAATTGAGAAGTTCTTGAGAGAAGATTTATGTTGAAGTTTGAAACACACTAAGTCTAGTGTGGTTGGATTTTTGTGAGTACATTCTTGAATGTAGAAGGGAGTTTTATAAACCTAAATAATAATAAGGTGACTTCCCTAAGGGGTATTTAAAAATAAGGGTCCATAAGTGATCCATTTATGGCTTGAGGGCTAGGAGGATTGATAAGTTTTTGTTTGGGATCTATTCCAACACCAATTGGCTCCACTCTGCATCAAGTGGTATAATATATTTGGATAATAATTAAGGGAAATATCAGTGTATATGTCATCAAAGGAATTAGGAGAAGAGGCCCAAAAAATCCCTCCAAAACTAACAAATGCAGATCTTGCCAAGATTGTGCAAGAGAAAGCATAGCAAAATAGATGGATGAAAGAGGAACTAGAGAAGTTGAAGGGAAAATATGATGGAAGGAATGAAGAGTTCTTAGAGAGAGGAGAATAAGGGGAAGATTATATATAACCTAGGCGGGAAGAAGATGATATTCTTTAAAAGAATAGGTACCTTCTAAATGCCCTTAATTCTGTGGAGAGGAGGACCATGGACAGTAAACTAGATCTGCCCATATTTAGTGGATAGATGGATCTTTATATAATAATTAACTAGTTGGAGTATGTTGGTGTTTAAAAATTTTACGCTAAAAAAAGAAACCAATATATCTGAAGACTAATGTTAGGAGTGGTTAGCTCCAAATATGAAAGCTTTGTAAGATAACTGGACCAACTATAGGTTCAAGACTTTCCTCTACACTTTGGTTTCTACAAAACTAAGGTGGGTACACCTAATCCATATTAAAATCAACTATTTACAATACAATCTACTTCTAGATTTGAATAATAGATAAATGTCAAGTAAGTACTAAATTCAAACCTAGCATTCATTGACTCTCCACTACCATTGGTGGAATAATAAGAACAACTATAAATGTAAAGAATTTGGTAATGAGTTTGATTATATTTGTGGGACAAAACATAGCCAAACCACTCAGACTTATACCTCCAAATAAAATAATTGCATTAGATCAGTGCCTTATTCATTGGGTAAACTCCTAAATACAATATTGAAACTGAAACAACTTATTGGTAAATATTCAAATCCATAAACATAAATATCTCAGTTCACACACTACAAGACCCTTAAGTAGATAATCTAGATAGAATAAATGTAATATCAAAAACATTTTAATTTTATCTATGATCAAAGACTTGTGGAATACACATATGTATAAAAAAGACTTATACAGTAAGCCATACAACTTACAACTCACAGAGATACCACAAAGGAGAGACTTAAAATCTGAGAACACTTATATTAAGTATGATGAAAAATTGCTTCTACAATAATATGATAAGGAAATAGATAGTGGAACAATATGAAAAAGATCAAAATCTTTCTATTCTATCTTAATACAATCTGAAAATAAATTTTCTATATCCTAGACTAGAAACAAGTATAAGCCTAATGCTTCTACTTTCCCAATTCTCCAACCCTTACTAAATGGTCTTGAATATTCTTTTATAGGAAAAAGAATGGTACAAGCTTCAAAAAATTTACAGTTAGGGTTTACAACCAATCATGTCAAGAATTTAATTATAATGTCAAGCTAAAACTCTATCTCTCTTAAATCTGATCTAATTTGTAATGAATTTACCCTAATCCATAGATTTGAGCGATGTACCCTAAAGTTGAAGAATTCCCAATCATGACTCTGAAAGTAGCTCACATAAATGTAGAAAAGACTAGGTGGCTCTATATGCACTTATCCTTTGATTATAAAACTCTTATTTGTCAACTCTACTCTTCAATGCATCTCAACATATTAGATTTGTATCCCTCTGGTCTTTAACAAGTGTGCATAGTTGATTCACAAGATCTCATTGATTCATTAATGGCTCTTAGATAAGATCTGAGTCCACCACCATGAAACCCTCTGAGTCAAATATTTAAAAATTCAAATTATAGTTATAACGGTCACAGGTGGAGGTGACAACAATTTGGATGGTCAATATACAGTCATATCACAAGTCTAAAACACATTCGTGGATTGCCTTTGAATTACCTGGGCTCAAAATCTGATTGGACACACGGTAGCAAGGCACAATGCCTCAATGAGTAGATCATGATCACTTTATCTTTAAGGATTTATGCCTTCCTTCGGATGAGAAAAACCTTGAATATGACTTAACTTAGCCATAACTCAAAAACATTGGTCCCACTGACCTCCACATGGCACCTTACTACTATCTCTGAGAAATCCTTATTATCTTATGATTAGCGCTGACCGGGCTGGACACGTGACAAGTAGGTGCAATGCCTCAATGGTTAGATATTGTACATCTTCTTAATAAGGATTTACATCATTTGTCAGATCTTTTCAAACTTTTCTAAAATTTACTTCATTCCCTTCTGACCTAATCCTGGCCCACTGTGGACATGTGTTGTCAAGGTGTGATGCCTTAATGAGTAGATCATGAGAACTTTATCATAAAGCCTTTACGCCTACCGTATGGTCTATCAAGACTTGCCTGCATTTTAATTTATCTTCATCCTAGGCCTTTAACTAGTCTTAAACCTACACTTTAACTCTGGTCAAAAAATATCTTCTTATCTCTAAGTTGCTAGATGATTTCACTAACCCTGATTCCATCCTGAGATCACATGCACGCCACACAATCTAAAAAAGATCTATGAATATTGCTAGATCTCTAAAATATTTGAGTACTTTGACTTTTATCTAGCACTCCCATGCAGACCATAGATCTTGAACTATATCTATGGCTCTGATTTGATCCTTGGAAAGTCCACTTTAACTTTATCTTGACTCAGGTTGATTTTAAAGATTGTGCAACTATGTAAATCTCTAAGTCACTGAACATTTCACTTAACTCAGGTCACATTTAGAGATTTAGTACAAGCCCTCATATTCATCTGTCCTTGCAAACACATGGAAACATCATGTCAAATCTCTGGAAACCTGACTCAGCCTTTACTTTAACTTAATCTTAAGTCACTTGGAGATCACACGACTGAGCACACTCTAATTTGCTAAATGTTATAATTTACCATGAGTTTATTCTGAGATCACGTATTGACCACATGATAAGATCAAGATCTATGCCTTGCAATGAGTCTCTGCATTATTTTCTACTTGCTTATTCTATCTAGAGATTTAATACCATCCACGTGATCAATACTACATTAATGATTTAGGTTTGATCTAGGATATCCCACCTTTAAATTTACTTGACTTAGGCTCTATCTGGGGATTGTGCGACTGAAGGAAAAACATAACCTCAGCAAGTTAACCTCAACTTGAGTAAAATATGGAGATTCAGTGGCAAACAGACATCACTGAATAACTTAACTTGATCTAGAAATCCATGGGTTCATTATGAGATTATGCCACTGAAGAGATCTCCAAGTTGCAAGCACAATTCTTAACCCTGGAGTCTATTCTGAGATTACGTGCACACCATAGGATTAAAACATGATCGATGGTTTACGCTATGTCTCTGAATCTTTCTATACTTGACCATTTCATTGCAAGATATAGAATGAAGCACACATATCTAACAAGATCAATGAACCTTATTTAATCTCGAAACAATTTACTTAGCCTAAGTCCATCTGGAGACCTCACAACCAAAGAGGAAAAGTAACCCTGCCATGACCTCGGGTCTATCTAGTGATTCAGTGATTGAAGCTATCTCTGAATCATTGAATGAAATACTTGACTCATGGTTTACTTCAAGATCATGCACCATTCATAGGATTATATTTTTAACAATGTCCTACACATGACCACCAAGAGAAAAGAGCACATTCTATTTCATCATGAGATTAGGAGATAAAGAGCCGCGCTAAGTGGCCAAATGCAAAAGAATATTCAGTTTTGATTAAGCAATTATAAGATAAAGGCAGGGAAATAAAATGCACATGACAAAAGGATTTAAGTAACATGAAATTAGAACATGTTATGCAGATCTAGGGTTTGCAACATATTTCAAAGGTTTTGCACAAAGACTTTGGGTATTTAGGTCAAAAACCTAAACAAAATTATGGAGACAAAAAGAAAGAGCTTGGAACCATGCAAAATTTGGAAAGTGCTAACAATGGCTCCATCTGGGGATTTATAACTCTTGCAAGCATAGCAAGGATTCAAGACTTTTGGGAGAAATAGATCACTGGAAAAAAGAAGGAAATCTAACCTAAAGTAGAAACTAAAACTAAAAGAAAATATGTACACACTTGCAGCAGAAAAAAAATTCAGCCCTGCCGCTTATTTTCTGATCTGAGGTAGTCAAGTCAGTCTTGATGGTCTGGAACCATCACAAAATTTATTATCTAGTCTGCCCTTATCATAGACAAATTTTCTTCTCCCTAGCCTGGAAACAAACTAAAACATTCTCTTTCATCTATGTGATGCGATCTTATGCCATGTATCATCAAGTCATCATACATAAAATTGTCATCATATACATCAAGTGAGCCCAAAAGAAAATCAGATAGATGTGGAAATTGTAAAGCATGTGTCATATGCAGGTTACATTCATTAGATAAAGAACAATCATAACAAATTCTATTCTCAATATTTTCTAGCTCAATTCCACACTTTTGAGAGTCATTATCCAGCTAAAAAAGAAGGCACTTACATTATTCCATATTGTTGGATCCCTTGTTTAATATTCTATCATTGGTTTTCATAGAAATAGTAGAATTTCTTAAAGAATTTTCTTGCAAATCAATAACCTTATACAAACCAATGTCTTGTATGTTGGGTAGATAGCACTCATCCACATATTGATCAGGTAACTACACATGCTGATAAATTGAAAGAGAATATTGCTCTGACAAAGGAAAACATCAGACCTCATCTTCATTTTTAAGGCTCTGAACTTGTAAGGTTCCAATATCGGTATCCAAGAAACAATTTGTAATTTCATCTTCATTTTCCTCAATCATATGAGGGGTTCTAGTCTCTCTGGATAGCTTAACATTTTTTTCCATCTATATCAAAGGTTGCAAAAGATAGATCACACTGCATACTCCCTCCCATTGAGGCACTCCATTTCCTAGACAAAAACATTCCATATTAAGGTGGAATGTCAACAAATAGGACACTCATTATCAGTATCTTGTCTGGATATGTTGACAATCTATTAGGAAAAGCCTTAATAATACCAATGAAAAGGATTTCTCTAGAGTCCATTTCCTGACATCCTCCATAAGGAGTGTCAACTTGTAGTCCCATTGCCTTCATTATCTCTAAAGGCATAATAGTATTGGATGCTCCTGAATTAATCATACAGTTTTTCAGAATCTTACCATTAATAACCATGGTAAAGAAAAATGTGTTCACAACTCCCAAAGGAGTAGTGACATGAATATATATTTAAGAAAATTTGAGGCATCTTAGAAATTATCTCTTCTGATTCTTTTTCCTTTTTATCAAATTTCCCCTTATCATTTCCCTTCTTATCACCCATCTTTGACTTCAGGGCCCCTGCAAAAGAAACACTATTTATCCATGAGAGGAATTTCTCTTTGTGTTTGTATATACTCATCATTTCTAAAAAGGGAACACTGACAAAGATCTATGAAAACTGATTTCCCATATCAATAGAGGAGTACATACTATCAAAGATATCCTTCTTGATACGGACAACATATTTATCTTTAGCTTGTGTAGCCTTCTTTGGCTCAACCTCTTTGTTATCCTTTTTCATAGAGGACACCCCTATCTCTGGTGTCTTTACTTTAATAATCTTATGGATCAGATTTGGATTACTTTGTGCATCCTCTATTCTTACTTCTATTTTCTTTACACCGTCAACAATTTTTTCTTTTTCTGATGTCTTCTTATGGCTTGCTCTTGTCTGTTTGATAAGGATACCAGCTAGTCTGCCATCCGCAATACCAATTGTCCTATTTCCCACATTATATTTACCCTGGGCTTGAGAAACCATGTTTGCTATGATTTGAGCAATTTCTGCATCTAAAGGTCTTATTTCTATAAAAGGTTTTCTACCTTTTGCAGCATTGCACGTTACATTATCAATGTCTGCTTCCTTTTTATCAGATGAAAGTGTATCTTGATTGTCAGTCTGATCATCAAACTCCTCATTTGATGAAGACAACTCCTGATTTTGACCTTGGTCATCAAATTTCTCTTTCTTGTTGTTCTTGAAAAGAAACTAAACAATAATTGGGGTCATGTGGAGTGCAACAATCTTCACACCAAGGATCCTCATAAATCATGTCAAAATAATTTATTTGTAGAGGATCAGGAGTTCCTTTATCAGGCTTGTCTTTGCTTTGTAGGATAATGGGTTGCCCATGTTTGTATTGGGTACCATATGTGTATTTTTGCATCCTATTTTGGGGATTATAACTATTATAGGATGACCTATTATTGTTTGGAGCTCTAGGATTCTTACTCTCTCCGGGCTTTAGTTTCTTTATAGCTCTTAAGATATGTTTCATATTGACGTCCTCTTTAGGTTTAGCATTTGAGAGCCTATCTGATTCCTTCTTATGAGACTTCCCATCATCTCTTATACCCAACTTCCCAGAGACCCTCCTATTAGTTTCCATATGGATAGATATTTTATAAGCTTCTCTTAAATTCTTTGGATTCTTGTCTCTTAGGAGGTATCCCATCTTAGAATCAAAGGAATTAAGATAAGTAGCTAGACAAACCTTTTTATCAAGTGTCATAACTTGGAAATGTTTATACATAGCTCTTTGAAATCTTATGTTGAATTCTACAACATCTTCATTCTGATTCTTTTTAATATTGTTGAATTCATTCAACATGAATATCTCATTGGTCTTATCACCATATTTCTCCTTAAAGAAATAAATTAGTTCTTCCATTGAACCTACAGATTATAAGGTAACCCTCTGAACCAATCTCTAGCATCCTCTACTAAAGACTAAACAAAAAGTTTCATTAATACATCCCCATTTGGAATTTCACAATCATCCATCATGTACTTAAATTTTTTCAAGTTCTCTTCACATGTAATTACATTATTCTCAGCAAATTTGGGAATTTTATCTCTAAGTTCACTTGGAACTACATTAGGATAACCAAGATGTTATGGAAATAAAATTTCTTGTAACTTTTAGCATGACTGTGCCTTCCTTGAGATGAGGTATTAACTTGAGGAGCATATGCATTAGCATTTGATGTTGTAGGTCCTTCTACATGAGGATGAGAGAACCTAGAATACTGTTGGATAAAATCAATTTTCTTCTTCATCTCTAAAGTAGAAGCATCAGACTGAGCTTTCTCAAGCATTTTTTCCATTATTTCTAGCTCTTTTTTGTATTTTTCAAGATCAATGTCCAACTTAGACATTTGATCTACGAGATCTTTGAGATTCATAGGTTCATCTATTATAACCCCTATCATCCGCTTGTTTCCTTTATCTTTAGAACTTCCATGATAAAATATTTAATGAATGATAGGTTCCTCTTTTATATTCTGAGGATTTTCACCATAATTCATTGCCTCCAAATCTAGTAATCTCCTCATTATTTTTTCAAGGAAAACCTAATCCTATCTGATCTTATTTTCCTTTTCCTTCTCTCCTCGTTGCCTTATGGCCACTTGATCCTGGATCAATATTTCCACTTCAAAAAGTTTTGCAGCCATACTATAAGGATCTAGAAGAGTAGAAACAAATTCTTCTTCCTCTCTTTCGTTAGGAGAACTATAATCTCCATAAGTACCCAGTCCTTCATCCGCATCCTCTATATATTTTGATGCATTTCCTTCATTACTATGGTGGACTGGTCTTTCCTCCCTAATGTCTTCCCTTTGTATTTCATCTTGAGGGGTACCTCTAGTATCTATTTCTCTTCTAGGATGACTAAAATTGGATGTACTTGGGAAATCATTTCCCAACCTATCTTTAGGATGTCTCTTTGACTGAGACCTAGTCCTTCTATAACTCATATTAGAAAGTGTGTGACAAAATGATTTTTTAATACTCAAAACTATTGCAGTGATTACTTAGAGTCCCCACCCAACACTTAGTCAAAATCATAACACTAACATATATGAATATTTGCAAATAGAGAACTCTTTAATATTAAACAATGATAAAGGACCAAACTTGAGTAACACTATGCTTCCAATAATCAAATTACTAGCTAGTTATGAAAATTTTACTACACCTTCCACAAAAAATTCACCATCTTGTTGTTGACTCAGATGGGCCAACTCTCTCTCAAAGTTGATTTAGTTTATTTATACCAAATTCTTAAAAACCTTACTGTTCTTTCCCCAATGGAGTCACCATCTTGTTGGTGTTTAAAACTGTTATTCTACAAAAAGCAAGCAAGTTATCTTACAGATCTTTCATATTTGGAGCTAACCACTCCTAACAATAGTCTTAAGATATATTGGTTGCTTTTTTTTAGCATAAAAAATTTAAACACCAACAGAGTCCTTCAATAGTTTCTTTGAATGTGAGGAGATCACTGGTAATCAGAGGGCCAAAGTGGAAAATTCCAAGTTGAAGGGAGCAACATTCACATGGTGGAACTTCATCCAAGGAGAAAGGGTGAAGGGAGGGAAGAGTATGATCTCTACATGGAGCCAAATAGCTTCTAAGGTAAAGGAAAACTATATCCTAGAGGACTATGAAGTTAAAATTAATAAAAGAAGATGCAATCTAAGACAAATGGAGATGGATGTGAGCACTTATACTGAGGAGTTTCAAAATCTCAGTATAAAATCCAAGATAGTGGAGATTTAAAATGAGAAGGTGGCAAGATATCTAAATGGCCTAAGGATGAACATTCAAGATGAATTGAATCTTTTGAACCTTGACCTAGTGTATAGAGGCTACTGATTCACATTTAAGGTGGAAGACAAGACAAAGAGAACACAAGAGAAGAATAACAAAGGAGGAGGGAGAAATAGTAGAGGTAGAGGAATGATCAAAGGAAGAGGACATAATTTCAGACCCCAAGGAGAATCTAGTCAAGGAGGCTCTCAAGGAAAGAGTAGCTTAAGAGGAAATTTCAGAGGTAGAAGGTCAAATAGAAGAGGTATATTTGGGGGAAGGAAAGGGGGTCCCTTGAGATATTACAATTTTAATCAAGTGGGTCATCCTACCCATAGATTTTGAGAGAGGATAGGGTCAAACACAAAAGGAGATAGAAGGACACAACTAATTCAAGATGATGCTCAAAGTTTCAATTCGTCAATGAAGGAGTTGGATCCAGAAGGAGCATGTTTGATGATGAGTAGGAATCTATTGAAGGTACCTCTAACCCAAGAACCAGGACAAAGGAAGAGAATTTAAAGAAAAAACTAAAAGTACCATAGTAAGGTCTACAAACTTATTGTTGATTCAGGCTCCAAAAAAAACCTAGTATCTAAAGAAATGGTTGAAAATTTGAATCTAAATAGGATCCCTCATTCTTATCCCTATAAACTATATTTTCTTACAAAGGGAAAAAAACACTAGTTGTTGAGCAGGCATAGGTAGGTTTTTAAATAAGAGAATAAAAAGAAAAAATATTGGGTGACATTTTATAGGAGTTGTTAAACAAAGGGATAATACAAATGATCCTAAGTGCATGTGCAATACCTAGTGTTATAGCACCCAAGGAGGATGGAAAGTGGAGGCTCTGTATTGATTCTAGGGATATAAAAAATATCACAATCAGGTATAGATTCCCAATTCCCAGAATTGAAGTCTTATTGGATCCATTATGGGGTACATGTTTCTTTTCAAAGATAGACCTTAAGTCATGCTATCACCAAATTAGGATAAGACCAGAAGATGAGTGGGAAATATCTTACAAAACCATTGAAGGATTGTATGAATGGATTTTAATGCCATTTGGTCTCACTAATACACAGAGTACATTCATGAGATAGATGAGTGAAGTACTCCATGATTTAATTAGAAAATATATTGTTGTATACTTGGATAATATACTTGTTTTTATTAGGTAAAAGAAAGAGCATTTGGCTCATCTTAACCAAGTCCAAAGAAGGCTTCATGAACTCCAATTAATGGTAAATTTGGAGAAGTGTTTTTTTCTGCAAGTAGAGCTAACATACCTTGGTTTTTTTATTTCAAAAGGGACATTAAAGATGGATCCATAACAATTTTTATGAAATCCTAAGTTGGCCAACCCCAAGGACATTAGGAGAAGTCAGAAGCTTTCATGGATTGGAAACCTTCTATAGGAAATTCATTAAAAATTTCATTCAGATCTATACACCATTGTTGGACACCATCAAGGGAGGTAAGAAGGTAAAGTTTTAATGGAATACTAGATCATATGAAAAATTTGAGTATCTCAAGAATAGGGTAGCACAATTTCCCATTCTCACCCTTCCTAATTTCAATAAACTCTTTACTGTGGAAAATGATGCAAGCAATCTTGCCATTGAGGTAGTGCTTAGTTAAGAGGGAGGACCTATTGCTTTATTTTTGGAGAAACTTAATGAGGATAAGAAGTATAACACCTATGACCTATAGGTCTATATCATGGTCCAAGAACTCAAAAATTGGAGACACTATATTATTCCCAAGGAGTTTATTATCTTTAGAGATAACCATGCCTTAAGTTATCTAAAAGGATATGAGAAACTAAGTTGCAGATGCATGAAGTGGGTGGAATAGTTGTAAGCATATAAATTAACCATTAAACACAAAAAGGGAGAAGAAAACAAGGTGGGAGATGCTCTCATTAGGAGAGAATTTGATCCAAGAGATATAGGTTTAAAGTATATAATATCCATGTCTAGTCTTCTTCTTAGCTAGGGAATCTAGTACTCCTTTTTCTAGTGGCTTGCTCTTGGATGGTAAGGGTACATCATAAATAACCTTTATCTCAAATCAATTTTTTTTCATTCCCCTATGGTATTGGACCATTGTATTTTACCAAGTCTTGTAGATTGAACATAGGTGATATTGCCTACTCTATGGGTAGATCTACTTTGTAAGAATTTACTCCATATTTTTAGAGGATTTTTCAAGGCACTATCCCTCTTATCTACAAATTAATGGGTACTCCTTTCTTTAGTCTATTTTTGTTCAAATCTACCATCACTAGGTCTCCCACTTGAAACTATAATTCCTTTTTCCTTTCATCCACTTTGGATTTCAATATTTGAGTGGCTTCTATGAGTGTCATCTTAACTTGATCATGCACCTCATTCATTGATTGGATGAAGTACTCAAAATGTCAACTTCTACCCACCTTTATTCCTAAGTTTCTGAGTTCACAAACACCTCTGGGATGAACACCATAGACCATTACAAAATAACTTTTACCGCATGTTCTATTCATAATGTCATTATAGGAAGATTCTACCTGTGGTAACACTTGATCCCATACCTGTCCATATTCCTTTGTCAAGCAACTTAAAAGGTTACCTAAGACCCTATTAATGAAATTTGGTTGGCCATTAGTATGGGGATGATAAGATTATCTCAATGACAGATTAGTTCCTAGTTAGTTCCTAGTCACTTTCAAAATGTCTTCCAAAAATGTCCCATGAATTTGACATCCCTTTCAGAAACTATACTAAGGGGCAATCCATAGATTCTAAAAATTTCTGTAAAAAAAAACTGAGTAATGTAGCTAGCATCATGTGTAGTTTTATATGAAATACAGTGGCTCATTTATTGAACCTATCAACAACTACAAAGACACTATCAAATCTAGAATTTGTCCTTGGTAAACCAACAATGAAGTCCATGTTGATACATTCCCATGGCATATTGGGAATTGGTAAGGGATGATAGAGAAAATCATTAGAATAGTACCTTTATCTTTTTGGCACACAACACATTGTTCTACATACTTCCTCACATATTTATGCATCCTAGGCCAATAGTAGAATCTCTTAACTAACTTAAGTGTCTTATTGAGACCAAAATGTCCACTGAGATAACCATTATGCTTCTCTTGTATGATATTGTCCCTCATAGATCCCTTAGGCACACATAAATTTCCTCCTCTAAACAATAATTCATTATAAATATTATAGTCCACAAATTGACTACGAAAATAATTATTGTACTCCACACATACCTTGTAGAGCTTGGAGAAGTCTTCATCTTATTAGCAACGACCCTTAAATTTTCCACCTTTATACCATGCAACTGAAATTCATGGAAAGTAAGAATACCCATGCTCAAAGAATCACCAACCTTGTTCATTTGACCCTTATTGTTCTTTATAGTAAAGGTATAGGCTTTTAGGAAGTCCATCCACTCAATATGCCTATTGCTTAGCTTGTCTTGGGAGTTGATGTAACTTAAGGCTTGTTTATCTATGAACAATACAAATTCCTTGGATAGGACATGATGTATCCATTACTAAGGGCTTGGAATAATGCATAGATCTCTAGGTCATATGAGGAATACCTCTTCTTGTCCTCATTTAAAGGTTCACTATAGAAAGCTATTGGTCTGCCCTGTTGAGTTAAAACAACTCCCACTGCTATACTATTAGCATCAGATTCTAGGGTAAACAGTCTATAAAAACTTGGTAGTACAAGGATAGGTTGGGTGGCTAATTTTTGTTTCAACATTTCAAATCCCTTATTATATTCCTTAGTCTGCATAAAATTATTTTTGAATCCACCCTTAATAGTATCTAGGACTGGGACACAAATTACCCTAAATTCCCTAATAAACTTTCTATAAAATTGGGAAATCCTATGAAAAATTCTTACCTTAATACTAGATGTAGGAGTAGGCCCATTGAGTATAGCCTCCATGTTTGTAGGATCCATCTTAAATGTCCATAGCGAGAGAAAAAACCAAAGATGCACCACTTATTGCTTCAAGAACTCACACTTCTGCAAGCTGAAAGCCAACTTCTCCTCATGCAATTTCCCCAACACAATCTCCAAATGTTCAAGGTGTTCTACTTTAGTCTTACTAAATATGGGGATGTCATAAAGATAAACCACCAAAAACCTTCCTATGTAGTACTTTAGCACTTCATTCATCAATATCATGAATGTTCTAGGGGCATTACTAAGCCAAAATGGCATGACAAACCACTCGTATAGCCCTTCTATTATTTTAAAGGTTGTTTTCCATTCGTACCCTTCCTTAATCTACGTTTGATGGTAACCACTTTTGAGATCCAATTTTGTAAAGTATTGAGCCCCTCTAAGACATTCCATTAGGTCCTCAATTCTAGGAATTGGGAATCTATATCTTATTGTGATTCTATTGAGTGCTCTAGAGTGAGTGCATAGTCTCCACTTACCTCCTTTTTTTATGTTAACACCAGTGGGACTACACAAGGAATTATACTCTTTCTCACTAGACCTTGGTCAAGTAGTTCTTGGAATTGTCTTTCCACCCCCTTGTTCTATTCATGGGTCATTTTGTAAGCTTCTTTATTTGGCAATGATGACCTTGGAACAAAGTCAATTTTATGAATCATTGTTCTTTGTGGTGGTAGGACTGTTGGTAATCCATCGCTGACAATATCTTTGAACTTCTCCAAAAAAAATTGTATCTTCTTGGGTAGAGGTGTTGGTTCAAATTAGTATTTTCTTCCTTAGCCTTCATCATAAAAAGAAAGTATTCTTCTTCCTCTCTCTTGAGGTCTTGTAGGAATTATTTTAAACCAAATATTATCACATTAGGAATAGTCTTCACCCCTTATTCCTTCGTTAAAGTGTGTATCTTGTAAGTTACTCCATCCTTTTGAAATGAATAGGAGTTCTTCTCCCCATTGTGCATGACTTTCCTATCAAATTTCCATGGTCTACCCAATAAGAAATGGAAGGCATCTATGTGTAGTACATCATAAAGAATCTTTTCATTATACCCTCCAATTACCAATTCAATCCATGCTTGTTCATTGAATAAGACATTTTGTCATTTATTCAACCATGTCACTCTATAAGGATAGTTATGAGATATCCTTGACAATCCAATTTTATTCACTGCTTCCTTTGAGATAATATTATCAGTTGATCCTGAGTCAATGATAACTTTAGACACTTTTCCAAGAATCATACATTTCACTTTGAAGAGTGATCTTCTCTACTTAGGCTCTTCTTTTCTTAGGCTCTTCTCTGCTTAGGCTCTTCTCTAGCTGGTTCTTTAATCAAAACTCTTATTATCATCAAATTATCCCCACTCTCTTAATCAAGATTGATCTAAGGAGACTTGACACTGATGGTGTCTTCTTTAACATAATTGACACTTCTTTTTTATTGAGAAAATGTTTCTTTATCAGGGAACCTATAAGAAGGATGCCCAAACTTGTGGCATTTGTATCGCTTCATGTTTGCGAAAGAGGAACCTCTTCTAGAACCTCCAAATATTCCTCTACCACTACTTCTAGGATCTCTTTCTCTACTATGATTACTTGTGCCACTAGATTCACTACTCTGGTCTATCATTCTTGACTAACCTTCTGGTCATGATTCATTTCCTCTACCACCATAGTTACCTGTGTGGCCTGTTATGTCTCTACCTCTTCCTTTTCCTCTACTAGTGGCTTCACTCTTCTTCTTGCTCTTCTCTTCAACTTTTAAAGCCAGTTGGTAACATTTTTGCACTATTTTAGGTGTCAAAAAACTTATCTCCTCTTGTATACTCCATGTTAGCCCATTTAGATAACGTGAAACTTTTATGCTCTCATCTTCTGTCACCTTACATCTTAGACATAGTTTTTAGAAGTCCTCAATATAGGCACTTACCTCTAACTTTCTTCATCTTAAGTTCTATCTTTTCTAGTGGAGTTGTATCTCATAATCATCAAGGATATAGGTGTCCCTAATCTTAGCAAACATACCCTTCCAAGTAGAAATATGATTCTTTCCTTCTTCTTTTTTTCTTTTGTCTTGTACAAATTTCCACCAAGTGAAGGCATTTCCTCTCAACCTAGTCTTAGCTACCTTCACTTTCTGAGCTTCAGTAACATTCTGACACTCAAAATGGTTGTCTATCCCTTTTAGCCACTCCATCACTACCTGTAGCTCCATTTTTCCATTGAAAAAGGGTACAACTTCTAGTCATTTTCCACCCATGGCTTTCAAAGCTCTAAGGAATGGCTCTTCTTTCAAAAAAATACTAGGCTCTGGCACTTCATCCTCCACTGCCATTGATTTCCCTTTACATTGTGTCTCTTTCACCTTTTCACTGACTACTTCTACCTTGGCTTGTACTTCACCAAGCCTACTCTCCATTTCTCCTAATCTTTATCTTAGGAGTCTATTTTCCTCTTCTTGGTCATCAACCTTTCTTGCTAGCTCTACATTGGTCACCATCCTTGTCTCACCTACTGATTCCAAATTAGACATATACTTCTTAGCCCAAATATTTCAGGGCTATGATACCAATCTAATAGGGAGGCTCCTCAATACTAGAGTCATATTGACTCTTCCTTTGGTCACTTTCTATAACTAATAAGGGTTTCCTTCCCAACCCTAACCTAGGAGAGTACACTTAGTTCCTTCCTTTAATTCCAAAGGGCCTCTCTACCAAAAGGTGAAGCAACTCTTCCTAGAACCTACCAGTGTAGATTCCCACTAATCATCGCAAACTCTTCCCAATCACTTAGTAGTGTTGAATAAACTTCAATTTCATCATAATACACTTTTTTTTTAAGTTTTAGGACCATAGTTCAACCAGTTTCCCATCAATTTCAATCAACCATTGTTTGGAGGGTTAGTAGTCTTGTGGCCCTAATTAGGCTCCTAAAACCATATAACTCCAAAAATACTCAAAGACACCCCCACACTATTCACTATTCTAGATACCCTTTTTGACAAACTTAGATATTTTTAGGGTTAGGGTTCTTCACACTATCCATACAATACCTTTCATTGGACTATGACTTTGTCCTTAAAAATAGGGAAAATTGGGCTAATTGCTTCAAATTCACACAAAGGTTAATGAGATGGATTCATCAACAACCACCACTGGTTCTAGGACCTTATTAATACCCAAAAAAAATTATTGATCGATTATATCCTTCAGTTCAATCCAACCCTACATCTTATAGATAATTGTTGTCTTCTTTCTCCCAACCAAGTACAACTAGTCTCGCCTAATGAGAGCTTGCAAAAATATAAAATTAAACTTCCTTGACCTATACAAAAACAAAAGGACTATATATTTTCTTTACTTTCCATCATCCATGTGCCATAAGGATCCCATGGAGGAAGCTCACCATAGAGCCATATTTACATGCACAAACCCCTACACTGACAGTGTATAGTCCAGGAATGGTTTGATTTTATTTCTATAATAAACACTAAACAAGAACCTCTAGAAAGTAATTATAGACAAATGGAATGAGTATAAAAAACTAATTTTCACATCAGATTGAGTGATTCAATCTATATACAGCGCTTTCAAAATCTACTAAAACTATATAAACACAATGAACTATCACTTTGCTCCTTCTTGGAAAGGAAACAAAAATTGTCCAACCTCTATAAAATCATTTGGACAATTTTAAATATGTTCTATAGACCCAAATATATATAAAAGATAACCCATAACTACCATTATTGGACTTTGCAACTTTTGGTCCAAGTGTTGTCGAGCAACATTTGAAAGTTGTAAAAGTTGCTCAAGCAACTTTTACAATTTTTTCAACTTTTACAATTTATTCATTCTGACCCAATGAATGGGTTCTACAAAGTGTCAAATCACATCCTTGACCTAATTAAACCTAAAATAGGCCCACCTAAGTACTCTACATGTCATTTTATCATTTTCCCCTATTGTGGCTTTCCTGACATCACAAAGGTCTCTTGGACCAAATTGAACACAACAAAACACAAATTTGCAAAAACATCACAAAAACTTGAAACAACCCTAAACAACCCTATTTAAGACCAAGACCATAAGAAGGTCTTTCAAAAAAAAAATTGAGGGTTCTAACCCCTATGTGCTCTTGCACCACTATCCAATCTCATTCTAGTTAAGACACAGTGTTGAATTACAAGCCAAGAAAAACCACTAGCTTTAGGAAGGCATGATGCCCCCCTGTTAGAATTAATCTTTCCTTGGTTGAAAATATGTAATTAAAAGGATAAACCAAGGTATCCTTATTTTTATTTGTACTCTAGTCTAAGTAGGAGGAAATGTCACTATTTTGTAATTCCTTTAATAAGGAAAATAGATATTCCTCCTTAAGAGGAATCACACATTTGTCACACACACAATATGAATGTGGCATCCATAGGAGAAGGGAGTTAC
>MU225491.1:250711-287887 GCA_018584345.1 Thuja plicata | reverse complement strand
TTTAAATTATTTAATGACTTTATAAGAAATTAATTTAATTATTTCTCCTTATTTCTCCACTTAGCCTTCAAGGAATGAAAGGCTAAGAACTCCATTGAGAGGCTAAAAAGATGGGGACATTACAAGTGGGTAGCTATGATGGATGCAGGGCCCCCTTTGATAACTAGGAGAAATAAAAAGAAGACTAACTCTCAACCAAAGGTGGAGCCAAAAATGGAGATGCCAAGAATCCAAGAAATATAGATTCTTTCTTCCAACTCTCCAGAGCCAGACAAAGAACCCAAGGATATCCCGGAGAGCTCCCCTCCCCATGACAAATTTGATGATTTATTTGGGACTAATTTTTATGGAACTTGCAGGGAGATATTGGGAGGGTAGTTGAAGAGAAAGCTGCCCAAGAGGAAATGACGCCCCCTATTGGAATGGACATCCTGGAGAAGGAAGCTTCCCAAAAATAGGAAACCCAGCTAGAGGGAGCAGAGGAACAAGAACCGGTGAACATCTTTGAAGTCCTAGAGATACAGGTAGTAGAGACCACGAGCGGTAGGCAAACACAGGATAAGAAAACAACATTAGTTGGGGAAACTAGACCAACAGGATCAACCATGACCCCAACCACCATATTCCAAGCACCACCTCCAAGGGTAACATTTGGCGAGGTAATTATAGTGGCTCAAACATTGAATCTTGGCTTGATACCTCCACCACCTCTAGAGAATGCACCAATTGAAGAAGACATTTTAGTAGAGGAGGCTAATGAAGAACATAAGTAGGGTGGGGAAAAAAGCCCTAGGAAACTGATGTTGATCCCAGAAATGCTGAGGGTGTAGACACTGGGGTAGATGATACAAGCACTATTGAGACAAATCTTGTCGGCAGGTCTAAAAACACAGGAAAGGAGTCAGGGACGACTCACAACACCAGAGAGACATAAACAATATTGGAGGGGATGAATAGGAATAGACACTGGTAGAAAAGCCACCCCTACCACCATAATGGTTGGTACAGTCCCAGAAGAGGAAGGCCCCAAAAACACCCAAGGCCCATCTCTCATTGGCAGAGATGATGGCCCAAATAAAGAATCCTCCCAAGGCCAAAAAAGATCAGATAGTCCATACTCTTCAGACTGGACCGGGTGGAGATACAGTTGTAGTGATCGCACCACCTTCCCCAAATGTATATGAATCCATGGCTAAGGCCAATGAATAATCTATCAATGAAGTATCATTGGGGAAGAGAGGAAAATAGGGTGAATTGGACCTGTTAAAAGAAGTGACCAAGGTGGTGGAGGATGTCTATGAAAAGGATGCCCATAAGTTCAGGGAAAAAAAAGAAAAGAATGCAAACCTTATGGGGCTACTGACAGAGCTTGCATAGCCTATTACTACCATTCCCCTAGATCTCTCCACATCCAGGGCACTGCTCCCTCAGGGTGACATAGAGTCACTAGGGGCGATGAAAAGAAAGGCCTAGATAGTTGATGAATGTGTTATAGAATAGGTGGGAAACGTTCAACATTTCTTAGTATCCAGACTCCCAGAATTATATGCAGCCAACAATGTCCTACATCAGGCTGGAACTACTATCTCCATCTGGGAGGGAGACATTGAAAACTATGAAGAATGGAAGGCTGAGTTGGAAGAACTCATTGGCATCGGAGAAGAAGTTGTCTCTGAGGCCAAAATTTTGGGAGAGGAGTCTTTTGACTTTGTCCGGACCCAACACTCTAGACTTGACCTCACATTGGGGGTAATCAAGAAATTGGTAGGGACCTTGCATGACAAAGCCCAAGAAGTTCAATATTCTTTTAATTTGTACAAGTCATTTATCTCAAAGGTCTCTAGAGTTAATCCCTTTAGCACTGAAATGTACACTCTAGAGGATTATGTAGTGGGAAAGTTTGATGAGCTAATGGAGTATCAGTATGGATTGTCAGAGGGGATAGATAGAGAAAAAATGATGTAGATAACTTGCATGGTGCTCCAAGGTAATGACATGGAAAATATGGCTACAGAATTCAAGGCGAATGTTCCAGATCTGGGCGAAAAGGTAGATGTGGCCAAGTACTATCAGGCTAGCATCAAAGAAATCGACAAAGATGGGATCACCCAACTCCTATAGATCTTCAATGATACCAAGGAACAATAAAATTATCTTTGTTCTGGAGATGATTGTCAGGAGATGTATTTTGTATTTATTCATTCTTTAGGGAGCGCAAGCTTTTAGATCCTGGAGTTCTGGATCCCACAATTTTGTATTCTTTCAGTGACCAGTGTCTCAGTTCTCAAAGCCGACCAGTCACTATCAGATGGTTAATGAAAGTGTCAGAAAGAAGGTAACCACAACAAGGCATGTCAACTCAGAGGATGATTATGATAGGTGGTCTTCCCAAGGTGTCTCTCCAAAATAACACTTGGTGCATTAGAGACAAAGAGTCGCCTTCCCATTAGTGAGGCATGTAGCCTCAATCCATGGGGGATTGTATTTCTTCTAATTTCTCTCTGGCTCTCTTCTCGAGGCCAATTCTTCCACTCCACCTTTCTTGTCTCATTCTTCTAACATGTTAGAACTTTTCTATCTCGAGGTCTTTGTAGCATGGTGCAGGTAGTACCGACCACCAGAAATTATATGATATTGTTTAAAGGGTAAAATGAGTTAGGTTAAGATTAGGGCAAACTCATGTATAAATAATAAGTCCAACCTCATTCCAATGGTTAGAAAAATTGATGAGTTTGCAATCCATAGCTAATAGCATTTAAGTTTTATTAGTTCTTAGTTGTAGAGCTCAATGCTCCTTAGTTTTTAGAAGCTTTCAGTAGTTAAATTCTCCCCTGGAACCACCATTATTTTATGCACCAATGCTTGCTGGAAACTTGTTAATGAAAAAGGAAGGGTTCTATCAATGATGTTGCTAGCATTTGGATCTCTAGATTAATGATATTTTGTGCTATATGTTATTTATGTCCCTTGCTCTAAAATTTTAAGTAGATTAGCAACCTTTTTTTCCCTCACTATTGATTAAATATGAACTAATGGTTATGTATTTCTTCGATATTTAGTGTAGCATGTTAGAGCTTGGTTGATGTTTTGAATGTTTGGTATGACTATAGGTAGATGAAATATTTCTAACCCTACAATATATTTTGAATTTTATTTGTTAAAGATAATGAATGCTTGCAGGAAACCCCACATACTTAAATCCCTAGAGAAGATGAGCCAAGATAACTGGCTACCCCCCCGAATAAGATAGTCACACTCCCAACTAAGCTCCCGCACTATCAAGACCTGACTCTCATGTGCTTGAAGGGCTAGGAAATCTCATTTCTCTGGACAACCTTTACAAGCGGAGTTGGTTAGTAACCTGGTACCCGATGACAACTTACATCTGTTGGCGGACCCGGTCACAAAGTTCTATCAATAAAAACTGGCACTAGAAGGAGGGCATGAACTCGTCCCCCTCTAAGGATTTAGATTTTACACTGCTTGAGGGTTCCCCAAGCCATAGTTTTAGGATTCAAACCTTTAGTGGGATTAGATCATTTCCACCCATGAGATTCAAAAGATTCCTTAGATTAGATCCCAATCCTAGAATGTTTGTTGAACTTGAGCATCCTGCTCGAAAGAAATGGACCACGAAAGCCAAACCAACTGCCATTGTCTGGGGATCTACTATATCTCAAAATATCCAAGTCCTCTAGATGACCCCAAGAATTAACACTCAACCTTGTCAGAATCTAGCACCCCTAATGGCTGCATATTTTGGCAACACCATGTCCTCGATGGGAACTTTTTTGGGTGAAACCAATGATCTTCTTGCGCACCCAAAAAATATTTTCCCCTGATATGAGAACTTAGACTCACAAATTGTAGAAGATCATTTGTAGGCATACAAAGATGACATGAACTAAAACTAGATTCAACATCAAGACATTGTGACCTAGATGTTCCCTCTGTCCCTAGGACAGAAAGAGCTAAACTAGTACCTTAACCTTCCTGCCAACTCCATCAATAGTTGGCAGGACATGGAGGATACCTTCCTAGCTACCTTCTGCATACACATGGACCCAACATGGTCCCACATCTAGCTCATCTCTATTAGGAAGGAATTGAATGATCCCCTTGCAACATTCAACCACTGATTCTAATGTTCCTTGAAGCGGTGCATGGGTCCCTTCATCCAATCCACTGATGTAACCATCTAGACGTACCTAAATGTGATGGACCCTTTCGTTGTCACTCTCCTCTAGAGAAATACCACCTCGAGTGACCGGGATACTTTGGGAAAGGTTTACAACCTGGCCTTGGAATTGTCCCATGGTCTTAACAAATCTCTGAGTGGGATTGGGTAGAGCATGCCCTTTAACATGAAAGCTGATGGAACTTCTTACGCTGGCAGATATAACCCCAATTAGGCAATGGGTACCCCTGCGATGGCCATGAATTCCTGACCACTGTCGATAGACCAATAGGCCTGGTATGTATATCCATCTCAAGCATAGACAACACCAAGTCTGGAATCCTTTCCCTAGAACCAGCAACAACAAATGTAACAACCATAGAAACAACCTTCTTGAGTTCCTTTCTTCTAGTCGGCCATGGCTGGAGGATTGTCGCCCTCGACTCTGGTGAATGCTGCCACTTTTTCAAGGAACCAACTATTAGAATAGTCCCAAAGGATAATTGAGAGGGGGGGTGAATCAGTTATCAGCTAATTTAATTATTTTATCTTATTAATTCTAGAATACCATAAAGTAAATGCACATTCAGATAACACAATAGACAACACCACAATTTGGTTATAGGGAAACCAAATGGTAAAAACCCCGGTGGGAATTAGTACCCACAATGACCTATAATTGTTTATAATAATCCCTGTTAGAAGATCTGGCAACCCTGTTAGGAGTTATTCTTTACAATGCAATAAGTATAGTGATCTGGTTAAGGGTCTGACCCTGTTAGGAGTCTTTTACAAATAACCTTGTTAAGGGTGAGGACTTATTGTCCAAAATCTCGCTGCTTCAATGGTGAAGGCTACAGCCTTCTGTAGAATAGATATGCACTATATATGATAATTAACTCCATAGTAGACCTACTAGCTTGATAAGTTCCAATGTAATGTAATCTTCCACAGCTTCTTCACATAGATCCTTGATGAATGAAACTTAACTAATATTCTGCCCTGTACCTTTTCTATCTCTTTTCTTATCATTCACACTTAGCGTTCACAAATGAACTACTATTAGTATCTTCCTCAAAGTATAAGGTCACGACGGTTGTGGGAAACACTTCACCAACATCCTTTTCAACTTAACTAAGCATGCAATCAAGATTAAGACCATGCAACATGAACAAAATAGATGTGACGCTTCACTGAGTCGGCTCCACCAAATTATCTCAAACAACACGATCCCAATGAAACATGATAGGCACTCTTAACCAAACATGGTTAACTTATAACTAGTCATGAATATACACATGCATATCCTGAAGATAGGCACAACTCAAGAAACATAGTAAATATGTCAGCTCTAAACAGATACTCTCCAGAAACTATAACTGCCAATACAGGTTAAGACAACTTAACTGAAACATCAAATCTGATCCTACGTGTATGAACAAAGCATCAACAACATGTCTAAAACATGAATATAACCGTGCAAGGGTTAATATCTCTTTTTTGATAAGTACATACAGAATAATGTTGTATATTATATGTTGTCATCAATGACAAACATACAATCAACTAGCTGCTAGAAGTAAATCTCCAACAATCTCCCCCTTTGACATTGATGGCAACATATTATATTAAAAACATCTTCAACACATGGTGTCCTCTTTCTTTTTATAATCTTCTCAATATCCTTATCAAAGATTCCTCTACACTATTGTAGCTCCTTTGTTTGTGTTTTTAAGTTACAAGATTATATACTCCCCCAGAGTATATGCTCCCCCTAACTACATGCTCCTCCTTTGACATCAATGGCAAAGGGTGCCATAAACAATTAGGCACAGGTACTACTTCATAAATAGAGTAGTCAACCATTCATCAAACACCATGAACTGATGTACTTGCTTCTTTATCTAATCAAACCTAGGAAAGGGAATTACTCCCAACTTCTCCCTGAGATACTCAAAAGTATCTTTTGATAAAGGCTTTGTGATAATATCTACCAACTATTCTTTAGTGCTCACATAGTCCAAATTTACTTCTTTGTCTGTAAATTTTTCTCTAAGAAAATGGCATTTGATCTCAATATGTTTTTTATTTGCGTGCATCACAAGGTTCTTGGACATGTTGATAGTGCTAGTGTTATCATAGTGAATAAAAATAGGATAATCAACCTGAATACCAAAATATTTAACCATCTTCTTGATCCAAACCATTGTTGAACAATTCAATGCTGCTGCAATATATTCAGCTTCTGCTGTTGACTGAGAGATACAATTCTACTTCTTGCTTATCTAAGAAACCAACCTATCTCCAAGAAATAATGCTCCTCCTGAAGTACTCTTCCTGTCATCAATACAACATGCCCAATCTGCATCTGTATATACATAAAGTTGTACATTCTTTGATTTAGGATACCATAAACCATAGTCTATATTTCCCTTTAGATATCTGAATATTCTCTTTATTGCCATTAGGTTATTCTACTTGTGTTCAGCTGCAAATCTACCAACAATGCCAACTTCATTAGGTATGCCTGATCTATATTGAGTGAGATATCTAAGTTTTCCAATCATAGACTTGTACAATGTTTTGTCAAATTTTGTGGAATCATCTTCTTTAGTAAGATTGCTTCCTGTTATCATAGGAGTGCATTTTGGCTTACAGTCTTCCATCTTGAAAGTCTTCAATATTTCCTTCACATATTTGGACTGATTTATGAATATTCCTTTATCTATCTACTTTACATTCAATCCCAAAAAATATTTTATAGGACCAATCATGCTCATTTCAAATTCATTCTACATTTCTTTTGCAAATTCTACACTAAGCTTGTCATTACCTCCAAAGATAATGTCATCAAAAAATATGGCAACAAGTAATAATCCATTAGGTGTCTTTCTTATGAGTAAGTTACAATTTTCTACTCCTTTCTTGAATCCAATCTTGGTAAGATAACCATCTAGTCTCCCATACCAAGCTCTTGGGGCATGTTTAATTCCATAGAGTGCTTTCTTCAATTTGCATACCATGTCTTGTTTATCTGATAGATTAAATCCTTAAGGCTATTCCATGTAGACTTCTTCCTTCAAGTCACCATTCAGAAAGGCTGATTTGACATCCATTTGGTATACTTTAAAGTCTTCTCACAGGGGAAAATGTGTCAGTGTAATCTATTCCTTCCCTCTCTGTATATCCTTTACACACCAGTCTTGCTTTGTTTCTGACCACTATACCATATTCATTCATCTTATTCCTAAATAACCACTTTGTTCCAATCACATTTTTGTCACTAGGTCTAGGAACCTATTCCCATGTATCATTTTTTTATTATTTGATCTAATTATTCTTACATTTCTTTTTGCCAATCAGAATCCTTGCAAGTATCTTCAACACTTAAAGGTTCAATCTAT
The DNA here is from genome assembly GCA_018584345.1 of Thuja plicata. Lineage (NCBI taxonomy): Eukaryota > Viridiplantae > Streptophyta > Pinopsida > Cupressales > Cupressaceae > Thuja > Thuja plicata. The sequence goes on along the minus strand of MU225491.1, from coordinate 280,306 downwards.
GAAAACAAACATACCTCTTCATCCACTATTAAATTTTTTCTTTAGATCTAGTCAAAACACTACTGCTCTGATCTCCAATGATATCATCTTTTGAATCATATCTAGATGTGAAGTTTGGAACTTTTTGTGTGACATCCTCATCTGTAATCGGTGATACTTCTATGCTTGATTAAGGTTCATTACATGATACATCAATGTAATCAAACATTTCTTCAATAATAGTGTCTTTATTGCTAGGCCTGGGTTCATCCTCAATCATAGGTGCATATTCATAGTACCTCTCTTGAACCATGAACTTATCATCAATATTTACATGATTACTTTCAATTATCTTCTTTAATCTCAAATTAAAACATCAGTATGCTTTTCTTTTAGTAGACTACGTAAGGAAAATACCTTTATCGCTTCTAGCATCAAACTTACCAACACCATAATCTCTCTTGATGTAGCACTTGCTGCCAAAGATTCTAAAGTATTTTAGTGTAGGTACATTACCAAACTAAAGTTCATAAGGTGTCTTAAATGTGCCTAGCCTTAATTATGTTTTGTTGATAGTATAGACTATTGTATTGACTACATCTCTCCAATAGGTGTGTGCAACTTTTCCTTCAATCATCACAGTGCGCGCTGTATCAAGTATGATCATGTTCCTTCTTTCTGTAATCCCGTTCTGTTGAGGGGTTCTAGGAGCACTCAACTATCTTTTGATCCCATGTTCTTAGCATTACTCATAAAATTGGTCAGAGGTGAATTCTCCTTCTCTATCTAATCTTAGACATTTTAGTTTTATTGTAGATTCATTCTCAACCTTAGCTTTGAATATTTTGAATTTTTCAAAGGCTTCAGACTTTGCCTTTAAGAACGAAAACCACATCATCCTTGAAAAATCATCAACAAACAAAATGAAATACCTTTCTTTGTAGTATGATATTTTTTGAGTAGGACCACATAAATCTATATGCACTAGGTCTAATTTGTTTTTAGTTGATTCTACTTGCTTCTGAAAGAGCTCCTTACATACTTTCCCATAACACATTCCCTGCACATTGTGTCAACTGGTCTTGCAATACTTGGAAGGTCTCTAACTGCCTTGACATTTCTTATCTTTACTATATTTTTAAAATTAATATGATAGAGACTCTTGTGCCGTAACCAACTGTCATCCACTTTTGCAACAAAATAACTTACATCTAAATTGAGCTGAAAAACATTGCCTTTTGTTTTTTAGCCTAACACAATCATGTCTCCTTCTTTTTTGTTAATAATGCATTTGTTTTCTTTGAATTCCAAATGATAACCTTTGTCAAGTAGTTGTCCAACACTTAGTAAGTTGTGATGTAATCCATCAACATACAGAACATCATCTGTCTTGTTCTTTCTATCTAGGGTGATAGATCCTCTTTCTATGATAGGTTTAGGAGTGTTATCTCCAAATCTAACCATAGCACCTTTATACTTGTCTAGATGAACAAATCTATCTTTATCAGCTGTCATGTGGTGAGAGAATCCACTATCAATGATCCAATCAATTCTGATGTCTACTTTGGAAATTAGGGCTAACTCTTGTCCTTCCTTTTCATCTTCAATGTCCATTTCCTCAAGAAATTTTCCATGTCTTTAATGGCAATGAATCCAATTTCATCCTTTCCTGAATCTTCATCTATTACTCCTTCTTTAACATGGTAGCATTCCTTTTTGTATTTAGGTTTGTAATCAGATCTAAACTTCTTGACTCTTGTGGGACACTTGGATGCAAAGTGACAAATCTTGTTGCATGAAAAATATTTGAATGGAAGTTGTCCTTCACACTTTCCTTTGCCTTTATTTTCTCTTTTAGAAATCATGGCAATAATTTATTCTAGTTCTTCATCAACTTCTTCTTTCTCATTTGAAATGTGTAAAGTTTTCTTACCATGTATTGATGCTTTGAAGGTTGTTTCACTTTTTGGTTCAGTCTTCAATCTTGATATCTCAAATGTAGAGATTTTACTTATCAAAGTCTCTCTCTTGAATTCTTTTGAAAATTGCATGGTTTCATCTAGAATATTGATCTTTCTCTCAGAGTCTGCTATCAATGTAGTCATCAGTTTGTCCATTATGTCTTTTTCTAAAATTTCTCCACCATTGTTTCTGATTCCAGAAATTGCTTCATTTCTTCTCTAATTATAGGCTCTGATATTCTCTTTAGGTAACATCTCAAGATTGTTGTATTTCTTTTTTCATGTTTTCCTATGTACATTCTTTGCTTGGATATCTCCTTCAAAAATGTCTTCTAAATACTTCCATATTGTGTATGCCTTGTCTACTTTCTTGAACTCAAAGAATTCACTATCAGATAGTGCACTTATAAGGGCTTCTTTGGAAATTGCATTAGCTATGAATGTATCCTTTTGTTTACTAGTGGCATCATCTTTTGCAAGGTCTTTTAGAGAGGGAATAGCAACTTCTTGTGTGGCTATCTCAAAGATCTCAAAAAAAAAACACTGTAGATGTGTTATCATTTTGTTTTTCCAATCTAGATAATTCTCTCCATCGAACTTAGGACTCTCTTTTCTCAAGTATGCCATTTGATCTACCTTAAGTTGTTAGGCTTTCTCTTCAAAGAACTTGGCGCTGATAGCAATTGTTAGAATAGTCCCAAAGGAAAAATGAGAGGAGGGTGAATCAGTTACCAGATAATTTAATTCTTTTCTCTTATTAATTCTAGAATACCATAAAGTAAATGCACATTCAAATAACACAATAGACAACACCTCAATTTGGTTACGGGGAAACCAAATTGTAAAAACCCTGGTGGGAATTAGCACCCACAATGAACTATAATTGTTTATAATAATCCCTGTTAGAAAATATTACAACCCTGTTAGGAGTTTTTATTTACAATGCAATAAGTATAGTGACTTGGTTAAGGGTTTGACCCTATTATGAGTCTTTTACAAATAACCCTGTTAAGAGTGAGGAATCACTATCCAAAATCTCATTGCTTCAATGGTGAAGGCTACAACCTTCTGTAGAATAGATATGCACTATATCTGATGATGAATTGTAGAGTAGACCTACTGTCTTGATCAGTTCTAATGTAATGTAATCTTCCACTACTTCTTCACATAGATCCTTGATGAGTGAAACTTAACTGATATTCTTCTCTATACCTTTTCTATCTCTTTTCTTATCATTCACACTTAGCGTTCATAAATGAACTACAATAAGTATATTCATCAAAGTATAAGGTCACAAAGGCTATGGGAAACACTTCACCAACATCCTTGTTAGCTTAAATAAGCACGCAATCAAGATTAAGACCGCACAACATGAACTAAACAAATGTAACGCTTTACTAATTTGGGTCCACCAAATTATCTCAAACAACACAATCCTGATGAAACATGATAGGCACTCTTAACCAAACATGGTTAGCTTCTAACTTATCATGAATATACACATCCATATCGCAAAAGATAGGTGCAACTCAATAAACACTATAAATACGTCATCTCTGAACAAATACTCTCCAGAAACTGTAATTACCAATATAGATTAACACAACTTAACTGAAACATCAAATATGATCCTGCGTGTATGAACAAAGCATCAACAACATGTCTACAACATGAATATAACTATGCAAGGGTTAATATCACTTTTTTGATAAGTATATACAAAACACTATTTTATATTATATGTTGTCATCAATGAAAAATATACAATCAACTAGCTGCCAGAAGTAAATCTCTAACACCAAGAACAAAAACCATCACATTGTGATGCAAAAACTCAGTTGTCTACCAAGGTCTAATCCCTCTGGAGACTATTGTCCTCACTAAATGTGGACATGGGATAGTTGAACATGGGGTCCCTTGAACCCCACAACACCAATTCCAAAAGAGGGAATATTTTCTCCGGCCAACGAAATAAAAATGATGTAGGAAGAAATTTCAACAATGGGCCCTGGCCCAATCAACGACAATGGAGAAGCCATGCCAATACTAGAGGTATTCCTTTGAATCAAAGAATGAATCAAGGTAGCACTAGACTTTCCCATTTTGCGCCTGTCACAAACTTCCAGCCCATGACTAACTGGTGTAGATTGCACAACATAGGCTCTCATAATGAGGTGAACTATGCCACACTGGAGAAAGTCATCAGGATTTCCCAGCTAGAAAGACAACAAACTTATGATCCTAATTTTCCTAAGCCTCCTATACAAGAGCCCACTCATGGTGCATTTACCTATGAGATTGTCTTCTTTGGAGTAGATAGAGAACAGGAAGAGGAACCTGAACTATAGGGATTCTTTGATGAATCTATTCTGGCCTTTGAGGCCAATGCCTTCACCAACCGATAGACTCCCTACAACACTCAGATTCAAGCTGGTAAAGGACTAGTTTAGACACCCATGCCTCCCAAGGATGATCCTCCTTGAGACAACATGAATGATCAGTTTGTCCCTCCAAAAGGTCTTGGCTATAACCAAGCTAAGGACCCAGCTGAGGGAAGCCACCAATTCCTAGGAGGAAGGTTTGACATCACGAAGGCATTAGAACAAACTACCACTTTCATGACCTTGTTGGAGGTTTTTCTAAACTATCCCAAGCATAAGAAGTCTCTTCTTAAGCTCTTGGGAAACCTGAAAGCCATCAGTCACCCACTTAAGACTGTCTCTTTTGATGATGCCAATGTGACTGTCTTCTGAGGAAATACTGAGGATCCTCCCTTCCTACTATGTTTGAACATATAGGGGAAGAATATACAAAATTTCCTGGTAGATTCTGAGGCTTCGAGAAACATCATGCCTCTATCCATATGCTAGAAGCTCAGATTGCACCCCAACTTGTCTAACAGTGCAGTAACCCAGCTATATAAAACTACTATAAAAATGGTGGGTGAACTAAAGAACATCCGGATTCATCTCATCTAGGACCCCTGGATAGCCAGCATGATTTTCATCTAGGTGGTGGAAATCCTAGAGACTTATGGGATGTTACTAAGTCACAATTGGTCCAAGTCCCTGAATAGATATTTCTTGACCAACATTTTCCACTTGTAGCTCCCTTGGGAGGGAGAATCTAACCAGATCTAGGTTAAAAGTGAGCCCTGCATGAAATAGGCCCTCACCAAAGTGGGGAGGGTAAATGAATTCCTCTTCTCTGAGACTTCCCTTAGGGTGTACAAACCCCTTGAGATATTAACATTCAATTTCACACCTGGGGAGGACCCCATAGTTTCTTAGAGAACCTGGGACCTAGAAGAAAAACTAAGGGTTGAGGTTAACTCTCAGGGTACCACAATGACCCCTGCTACACTCTTGTTTGACACTTTATGTTGGGTTCATTATCAGAAAAATTTAGAGCTAGAGTGTGAGCCTTTCCTTTTTGCTTCTACCCGGCACATCAATGCCCTCCAGAAGGAAGAACATAGTTGATTCCCTGAGACTCAGTACTTCTGCTGGCAGTGCCTCTTTGACACTATTTTCCTGTGGATCTCATCCAGAAATCTCTCCAGAGGCCAGCCTCACCCACGTACCATCAACACTAGAGGAAACTCCTCCTAACCTTCCCAAGAACAGTCCAAAGACCACTTCACCTTCCTAGCCCCAGACAACAAATGGTGACTTTTGGACACTTAATTTTGATGGGTCTCAATCCAAACAAGGTTGTTGGGCTGGAGTGGAATTGATCAACTTGTGGGGGAAATCCTTCCTCATGTCCTATAGGTTGTAGTTTAACTACATGAATAATGTCACAGAGTATGAGGCTTTGGTCCTTGGACTCCTATTTGCACTAAGGAAAAGAATCACTTGCCTCTAGGCCCTAGGTAATTCAGAGTTGACCATTAAGCAAGTCCTGAGTCAATACACCTATCACAAAAAAATGTTGGCCACATACCGTAACTGGTCATGGAGCCTTATCAAATATTTTGATTCCTTTGGCATTGAACTTATTCCCTGGAGATGGAATTATGTCTCGGATGCCCTTGCTATTTCTTCTAGCATGCTTGAGCTAATGGCTGGCTCTCGACTCCAGAAATTTTTTGTTGAGATGATCCCCACCCCGTCCATCCTAGACAATGTCACCCATTTTTAGGTATTTGAGGAAGATCAACATATCCTATCCTTTATGGCCAATGTTGGTGTCTTTGATGACCAGATAGTAGAGGAGAGAGATCACAATGATACTGGATAGGATGATGAAGGTGACAGGATCATGGACATACCAACCAACACCATTCCTAAGGGGATGGTCACACTTGAACAAATCTTTGACTTAGCCCCTCAAGGCTGGGAAAAGATATCATCCTCCTCTGAGGGAGGAAAATTTGAGAAATTTAACATTGGACAAGGTGGTGAAGAAAAATGGATACACATTGACACCTCCTGCTCCCCATAGGAGAAGGAGAAGATTCTCCTCCAAGAATACATTGATGTAATCACATGGGGGTATGAGGATTTGAAAACCTATGATACATCCATTATGACTCATACTATCCCACTTAAACCTGATGCTAAGCCTTTCCAGAGAAAGCAATGACTGGTCAACCCACTGATCAAGCCTCTGATTCATCAGGAGGTTCAAAAACTACTGTTAGCCTAGATCATCTTTCCAATCCGGCATACTACATGGGTTGCCAACCTAGTCCCTATGATGAAAAAAAGTGGTGAGATTTGCCTTTACATGGATTTCCAAAATTTGAACAAAGATTCCAAGAAAGATAATCACCCTCTCCCCTCATTAGATGAGGTATTGCAAATCGTGAATGGATCACAAATGATTGTCTTTCTCGGATGGGTACTCTGGGTATAACCAAGTCATGGTTAAATATGAGGATAGAGACAAAATGACATTTATCACCAAGTGGGGAACATTTGCCTACCAGAGAATTCCCTTTGGCCTGAGCAAAGCAAGGGCCACATTTCAGAAGGATATGGACATTGCGTTTGAGGACATTGTGAACTAGTGCATAATCATCTACATGGATGATTTGAGTGACTTTTCCCAGGACAGCCGTGATCATTCTGCCCACCTCACCCAGATTTGTGAGAGATGTCACCAGTATAGAATATCCCTCAACCCTAAGAAATGCATATTCTAGGTCACTGAAGGGAAGTTGCTCGGGCATATTGTCTCTAAGAAGGGTATATCCATTGACCTTGAGAGAGTTGAAGTGTTGCTAAACCTACAAATTCCCAGCAATAAGAAGGAAATGAGATATTTCTTTGGAAAGATCAATTTTATCCTACGTTTCATCACAAGATTCACCGAGATCGTAAATACACTCAATGAAATGATGAAGAAAGATACTAAGATTGAGTGGAGCCCTAAGGCAAAGCAGGCATTCACCTAGATTAAACAAACAATAGAGGAGGCCCAATTCTTGGCTATCTCAGACTACTCCCTCCCCTTTTACATATATACCTTTGCTTTGCCCCATTCTGTCATGGTATTTTTGACCTAGAAGGTCAGAGGGGAGGAACGAGCAATAGCTTTCATGAGCTCCCCCTTTAAGAAATCTAAAGTTCAGTATTTGCCTTTGGAAAAATAAGCCTTTGCTCTCATCCACGTCATGAAGAAATTATAGCATTATATTCTCTGAATCAAAGTGCATGCTATCATCCTGGACCAGGTAGTAAAATCTCTACTAATGTAGAGTGAATTGGGTGAAAGGCGGGGGAAATGGATGGCCATCCTCCAAAAGTATGAGTTAGAAATTTAACCCATGTAGATAGTTTGAGGCCAGGGACTATGTAGTGTGATGGCAGAAGAAACTCTGCACATTTAATGTTAGGCATATACAATGGATTCCATCACTCAGGATCCATGGTACACGGACCTAGTGTACCTGTTGTTGAACAATAGATGCCTAGAGGGATTGACTATGAACAAATGTCACACCCTGTAGTTGAAAAGTGCACACTTCATGATAAAAAATTCCATTCTTTTTGCAGGAACTATGAGGGAGTGTACCTCTGGTGAATTGATAGGATTCAAGCTACAAAGATAATTGAATAATTCCACAAGAAGTTTGGAACTGAGCATGGCTCAGTTGACGCCAATATGCATCAGATCCTCCGGGCTGGATACTATTGGCCCTATATTTTTAAGGATGTCTACACTCATGTTAGGAAATTCCACACTTGCCATACCACATCACATCATGAGTGGAACCCAGCTATGCCTTTGCAACCGGTCTTCGAAGCTAGACCTTTCGCCCAATGGGCATTGGACTTTATCAGGGAAATCAACCCCAACTCATCTGCAACCACTGGTACATCTTAACTGCTACCAATTATTACATCCGGTGGTCTAACATGATCTCTTGTAAATATAACATGACATATGTAGTCATAAAATTCTTGGAAGAAAATATTGTCACACGATTTGGAATGCCTTTTGCTATAGTATGTGACAATGGTCTGACATTTTCTTTAGCACAATTACTTGAATGGACCTATGACAGAAAGATCACTCTGAAGTTCTCTAACAACTATTACCCTCAGGGGAATGATGTTGCTAAATCGACCAACAAAAATTTACTTGAGGTGATCAAACATCTATTACAACAGAATCCCCAGGACTGGCAACAAAAGCTTAGATTTGCTCTCTAGGCAAATCATATCTGAATAAAGGTAGTCCTAGGGACTTCCCCATTCCACCTGGTTTACCACCAAAATCTAGTGTTTCCTATTAAATTGCAGATCCTGGTGTTGTAGTTCATGCAGGAATTTGGAAATCGGGACAATATCATGGAAGTCCGGCTCTTAAATATAGTGCGAATGGAAGAACAAAGAGATGCGGCCCTTGAACATTTTGTGCATCACCAAGTAGTAGTAAAATGATGGTTTAACTGAAGATCCATGTATAAGGCCTTTTAGATCTCAGGTAATAGCTTGAGAAAAGAAAGGAAAACACACCAAATTCCAACAGCTCTGGCTTGGACTATACTTGATATCTGAGATCTGTGGGGAAAATACTTATCGCCTCAGTACCATGCCAGGAGAAGCCGTTCTATTTCTTGTCAATGGACAATTTCTCAAGCATTATTTTGAATGAGGTGAGTTTGTCCATAATTGTATTTTATGTAAAGTCCTTGTAAATATCCTTCCTAGTGCTCTATTTGGGGTACCTTGCCTTGTAAATAGTTTTGTTGGCTTTCCTTCGGAACCACCCCTTTTCTTTTTCATTTTGTTTTGGCTTTGTTCTTTATTTTTTAGGTTCCCAGTGTTTTTCCCTCCCTTTTGTACACTGGTATGCTTTGCATAACATCTCATCTCTGGGATGGTCCCTCTTGCATTGAGGTGAACTTGGAATCTATTGTTAGCATGGTAGAATTGGTCCATGCTCCAAAGTTATTCTATAAGTTTGGTAACAGGATATGAGTAATCTTCCTCAAATTCATCTCTCGAAAGTCCAAAAATTAGTTAGATCAAAATCAAAAGGAATAAGTAATCAGACACACTGAGAGTAGATCGGTTGCACTAGTTTTTTGGCTCAAGTTTGAAAAACATTTCAATTCTTTCTAGGTCCAGAATTCTCTTCCCCATTTGACAATTTGAATTGGTTGAAAAGGTGAAAGAAGTATTGCCTCAAAAATTGGCTAAGCTTAAGGTCTAAGTTGAAAGAAGTACCACCTTCCCATCCAAGAAGAGAAAATAATGATAACTAAAGAAGGGATAAATTATGGTATCTAGGGGAAATGAACAAGATTTGATGACTTTGGTTTGATATATTTAGTGCCTCTTCTCTACTTCTCCCAAAGGTCATCGAATTTATTTTCTTTCAAAGTACACACTTCACAGCTAATGAAGGACCAAGGATTGAATCGTGTATGGACCATATTTTCTCAGACGCTTTGCACCTTGCAAACAGGATGCTCCAAGTAATGATTGATTTCATTTTTTCTAACCAGAGATTCTGTAGTTCTCAAATGTGCTAAGGCATTCATCCTAGATAGTCACCATTTGTTATGCCCTACATACCTGTCCCTACATTTTGTGGGAAAAATGTTGGGTCCCCCTTTTTTCCCCTTTTCCTCCTGCCTTGCTTTATTTTTCTTTGTTTTACCTCTGGGCTTTTCTTCTGTGAGCTTTTCTTTTCTTTCTATTTTTGTCTTCTTGTGTCTTCGGGAGCCGATCCTAGAGTTTTTTTCCTTCCCAGAGCCAGATTCTAGATGTTGGGATTCTCCGCCATGATGTCTTCTTTTTGTGAGGAGGTATGGTTGCGTGGAATACCCGGGCTTAGACTCTGGAGGTTTTCCTATTCTGGAGTCTACAGAAAAGAATGCAACCTTTTTTTACCCTAGCAGTATAAATAGAAGTCACCTATCATTTTCACATTTACCACAATCAAAAACCTAAGGCAATTTACCAGAGAAATTGAGGAAAATTTGAAGCGATTAAGTGTTGATTATTCTGGTGATTAGCAATGTTTAGCAGGTCCTTCACGGTGTTTATTCATAGTGTTTAAAGGATATCTTGTTGCAGAACTTCAATGTTCATCCTTCCCACATCTCTTGCACTCCAGGTAAGCCTTTGGTGTTTGTTCTCTAGTTTCCAATTTTTTGGTTCTATTTTTTTTTGGGTTTTGTTTTCTTTTTGTTTTTCATTTTCTTCTGGTTTTGTTTGGGGTTTTTCATTTTTGGTTTCATCTTTTGGTTGCCTCCCGTTGGCAAGCTGGCACTAGCCAAGGGTTGTCCGCCCTCTACACAGTTGTAGTTTAGGCTGGTTTCCTGTGCGCTATACATTTATGTAGCTTTTTTGTATCTTATGTAAATTTCTATAAGTTATGTATATATGCCTGAAACCTCAGCCCTCTATATTCTACTATAGTTTTAGTGTATATCCTTCCAATATCATGTCGAGCTGACCATGCCTTTGTCCATGTTTTGCAGAGTTTGTGAGCTCACTTGTGTGACAAAATACCACCTGGTGTGGACTCAGCTCCTTGCTGGTTTCAACCATGGTGGTTTTCTCTCTCTACCATCAAGTCAGTCTTAATGGTGAATTTATTTCCCATGCCCACATTCAAGTCCAAAAAAGTGGCTTTTGCTTCACGTACGTTTGGATAGTTGTCAGTGTTATTTCCATAACTCATATATACTGCATGGCCATGTGACACCCATGTCAACCTAAGTATGGATCATCTACTAGCCATGTTACCCAACAGTTAGTTTTCCAAACTTTGGGTCCTATGTCCTCATTCAGACCTTATTCCACTTTCATCATACATGCAGAAATCCCTGGGACTTGGATGGTGGTCAAATTCCTAAGCCTTCATTATATGCATATCATTTCTGGGATTTGAAATGAACTAACTTTTTAGGTGGATGTGCAATGCAGTGGTAAGATCTCTGGATCCCAGAGTAATGTTTTCATCTTATAAATTCTGACGGTTGTCTTGCCTTGTAGGTTGTCAGCATCTAATTCATTAATCATGTCAGAGACATCTACATCCTCTCCACCTGGGAGTCTAGATCTCCCCACCCTGGCAGTCACCAAGGAAGCTATGAGGACTAAGATAGAGAGGGCCCTGGAAAAGATTCCCCTGAACATGAAGTACTTGAAGGAAAACACTATCATGGGATCAAAGATTGAGTCCAATGTTTAGTTGATCATCAACACCAGCGTCAAAATGTGGGTGGAAATGCAAGCCCTGGTAAAAATGATGTATATCCAATGAATGACCAAAGACCCATTAGCCATCAAAATTGACAATTTTGGGATTCTGAAGGCTTCTTTCTTCCCATGTTCTCTGCAAGTCCCAAAACTTATTCTTACTTTGGCTACACACTATAATTCGCCCATTTGGGCTATCGTGCTTGCTACCCTGGTTCTGACCAGATATCCAACTCGTATGGTGTCTTTAGATGTCACAACTTTTTAGGTCAGTCTGGGAATTCCCCAGTTTGATGATGTAGTCATTGTCACCTAGTCCCTGGCCCTGCAGGAATTTATGGATTTGGAACACATGGCCTAGCAATATTTGAACAACAACTAGCTGAAGACACCAAAGAAAGACTCCAAAAGGATGAAGCTGGAAATCCCCTGATTAGAATTCAAGGAAATCATATAGATGGGGATCATATAATTGTGTATGATCTCTAGATAACCCCATGCCCAGGAATTCTCAGCATGGATGTACTATTTCTTTCTCGGTATCTCTTCTAGTGAGAAATATTTTGATTGGGCCACCATCATCTCAAATCATGTGGACTCCCAGCTCCTCCAGGTCACCCAGACCTCCAAATTATACATGACATCCTATGTTCTCTGGGCCCTATAAAAACAACACCATGTCACAAACGGGCTACTCACAATAGGTGTACTCTGGGTCAGTCCAGGCCAGAAGGCTCCGTGGGATTATTTCCCACAAATCCAATGGGAGGCTAGTTTCCTCAGCTTCTATTGAGTAAATGATGCTTTCATTTACTAAAATATCCTCACACCTACTAGGGATGGCAGGTACCACCTCTCCAAGGAGGCAATGGATTTGGTCAGAAGTTATGGCCACTTTTACATTCAGTTCCAATAACATACTTATATTTAGGTGAACAACTTCTCTGGGAAACCCTATTTGTTGCCCAAGAACTGTGGGAACAAAATAATTATTTTGGAGTATTGCTGGCAAATTTTGGAACTACACGCCCTCTTCATGGTGAAGAAGGTAATAAATGTTCCATTTCCAATTATGTGTAGGAATTACTCATGTATTCTGACCGCGACAAGAGAGGCAGACAATGAGCTTAAAAGCTTGGGCTTAAATGAATTCTATCTGGCGCAGAAGAAATTTGATCCGCTAGGAAAAATAGCAATGACACTTCCCTGAGTATCAGAGGCCCATTCATTTCACATGGAGGATTTTTGGGAAGATTTCCAGGATGATTTTGAAGTTTAGAGCTGGCATTTTTTCGGGATGACAATGGGAATGATGGAGAGGCTGAAGGTTCAAAAATTCCCGGATGACTTCTCAGACACCGGGTCCATGGTGGACCCACAATACAAAGAAAAGGGAGTAGACAAGATGGCTCTCCCTCCAGTGGACTAGAATGCCCAGGAAGGTCCAACAATTGAAGATCTCACCCATGACATGATCAAACATAGCCACGCGTATTTTAAAATGGCATGTCCAAGAAGCACATGCAAAGTTGGCCCGTTTATGCAGGGTTCAAATTTTGGGGCCAAAACCTCCTCACAAGGGGAGGATAGAGGAAAAAGAATAATGGGGACCCAATTGCAAGCCCCATTGGGGACCCCCATAGTAGAGAAAATGCAATAGACACTGAAAGTATCCCAGCAAATGAAGGATAAGTTAATCACGTGGTTGGCCACCCCAGTACGTATGACTTGACCTGTCCATCCTCCCTCTTCCCCTTCATTGGAAGCAGTGATGGTCCCAACTATAGGCACCAGAGTGGAGGAGGAGCGGGCAGCTATGATGGATGTAGGGACCCCTTTGATAACTAGGAGAAAGAAAAATAAGACTAACTCTCAACCAAAGATGGAGCCAAAACTGGGGATGCCAAGCATCCAAGAAATATAGATTATTTCTTCCAACTCTCCAGATCGAGACAAAGAACCCAATGATATCCCAGAGAGCTCCCCTCCCGGTGATGAATTTGATGATTTATTTGGGACTGGTGAATTTGCAAACTTGTAGGGAGATATCGGGAGGGTAGTTGAAGCGATAGTTGCCCAAGAGGAAATGGTGTCCCCTCTTGGAAGGGACATCCCAGAGAAGGAAGCTTCCGAAAAATAGGAAACTAGGGTAGAGGTAGCAGAGGAACAAGAAAAGGTGAACATCTCTGAAGTCCTTGAGATACAGGCAGTAGAGATTGCGGGGGGTAGGCAAACACATGATAAGAAAATGACATCAGTTGGGGAAACCAGACCGACAGGATCAACCATGACCCCAACCTCCATATTCCAAACACCACCTCCAAGGGTAACATTTGGTGAGGTAATTACAACATCTCAAACATTGAATCTTGGCCTGATACCTCCACCACCTCCAAAGAATGCACCAATTGAAGAAGACATTCCAGTAGAGGAGGATAATGAAGAAAAACAATAGGGTGGGGGACAGAACCCTAGGGAAACCAATGTTGATCCCAACAATGTTGAGGGTGTAGACATCAGGGTAGATGATACAAGCACTATTAAGATAATTCTTGCCAGCGGGTCTGAAAACACAAGAAAGGAGTCAGGGATGGCTCACAACACCAAGGAGACACAACAAAACCCAGAGGGAAAGAATAGGAATGGACACTGGTAGCAAAGCCACCCCTACTGCCACAATAGTTGGTAGAGTCCCAAAAGAGGAAGGCCCCAAAAACACCCAAGGCCCATCTCTCATTGGCAGAGACGATGACCCAAACATAGAATCCTCCCAAGGCAAAAAATTCTGAAATAGTCCATACTCTTTGGACTGGGAAGAGTAGAGATATAGTTGCAGTGATTGCAACACCTTCCCTAGATGTAGATGAAGCCATGACTAAGGCTGATGAATACTCTATCACTAAATTATCATTGGGGAAGAGAGGAAAACTGTGTGAGTTGGACCTATTAAAAGAAGTGACCAAGGTGGTGGAGGCTTGCTATAAAAGGAGGCCCAAAAGTTTAGGGCAGAAAAAGCAAAGAATGCAAACCTCATGGGGCTACTAACAGAGCTTGCATATCCTATTATTTTCATTCCTCTAGACATCTCCACATCTGGGGCACCACTCCCTCAGGGTGACATAGATTCACTAAGGGAGATGAAAATAAATATTCAGACAGTTGATGAATGGATTATAGAACAGATGGGAAATGTCTGCCATTTCTTAGTATCCACACTCTCTGACTTATATGTAGCTATAAATTTCCTACATCAGGCCAAAACTAATATCTCCATCTGGGAGGGAGACATTGAAAACTATGAAGCACGAATGGATGAGTTGAAAGAACTCATCGGCATCGAAGAAGAAGTTGTCTCCAAGGCTATAATTTTGGGAGAGGAGTCTTTTGACTTTGTCCGGACCTAGCACTCTAGACTTGACCTCACATTGGGGGTAATCAAGCAACTGGTAGGGACCTTGCATGAAAAATCCCAAGAAGTTCAATATTCTTTTAATTTGCAGAAGTCATTTATCTCGAAGGTCTTAGGAGCCGATCCCTTTAGCACTGAAACATGCACTCTAGAGGAGTATGTCATGGGAAATTTTGATGAGCTAATGGAGTCTCGTTATGGATCATTGGAGGGGATTGATGGAGCAAAATTGAGCTGGATAACTTGCATGATTCTCCAAGGTCACGATGTGGTAAAGATGGACACAGAATTCAAGGCAAATGTTCCATATCTGGGTGAATAGGTAGATGTGACCAAGTACCACTGGGCTAGCCTCAAAGACATCAACAAAGATAGGATCATTTGAATCCTATAGACCTTCAATGATACCAAGGAACAATAAAATTCTCTGGGTTCCAGAGATGATTGTCTAGAGATGTATTTTGTAGTTATTCATTCTTTAGGGAGCGTAAGCTTCCAGATCTTGGAGTTCCAGATCCCATAATTTTGTATTCTTTCAGTGACCAGTGTCTCAGTTCCTGAAGCTGACTAGTCACTATCAAATGGTTAATGAAAGTGTCAGAAAGTAGGTAACTGCAACAACACATGTCGGCTCAGAGGATGATTATGACAAGTGGTCTTCCCAAGGTGCCACTTGAAAATAACACCTGTCACATCAGAGATAGAGAGCCACCTTCTAATTAATGAGGCATGTAGCCTCAATCCCTGGGGGATTAGATTTCTTCTACTTTCTCTCTGGCTCTCTTCTTGAGGCTGATTCTTACACTCCACCTTTCTTGTCTCATTCTTCTGAAATGTCAGACCTTTTTCATCTTGAGGTCTTTGTAGCATGGTGCAAGTAGTTCCAACCACCATGAATTGTATTATATTGTTTAAAGGGTAAAATGAGTAAGGTTAAGATTAGGGAAAACTCATGTATAAATAATAATTCTAACCTCATTCCAAGGGTTAGCAAAATTGATGATTTTGTAGTCCATAGCTAATAGCATTTGAGTTTTTTATCAGTTCTTAGTTGCAAAGCTCAATGGTCCTTATTTTTATAAGCTTTCAGCAGTTAAATGCTCCCTTAGAGCCACCATTATTGTATGCACCAGTGCTTTTTGGAAAACTTGTTAATGAAGAAGGAAGGGTTCTATCGATGATGTTGTTAGCATTCAGATCTCTGGATTAATGAAATTTTGTGCTATATGTTCTTTATGTCCCCTGATCTAACATTTTAAGTAGATTAATGACCTTCTTTTCCATTGCTATTGATTATATATGAACTGATGGTTTTTTATTTCTTCAGTATTTAGTGTAGCATGTTAGAGCTTGGTTGATGTTTTGAATGTTTGGCATACCTATAGGTAGATTAAATATTTCTAACCCTGCAATATCTTTTGAAGTTTATTTAGTAAAGATAGTGAATGCTTGCAATAAACCCTAGTTACTTAAATCCTCGGAGAAGATGAGCCAAGATAACCAGCTATCCCCCAAAACAAAATAGTCACACTCCCAACTAAGCTCCCGCACTGTCAAGACCCAACTCTCACGTTCTTGAAGGCCCAGGGAATCTCATTTCTCCAAACAACCTTTACAGGTGGAGTTAGTCGGTACCCCAGTACCCGGTGACAACTTACATCTGTTGGCAGACCTAGTCACAAAGTCCCGTCAACAGAACCTCAAAGAGAAAGTTCCAATTGACATGTTCATAAGACTTTATCATGTCCAACTTTAAAATCATTGTAGCTTTTTTCTCAAAATAAATTGAATGCAAAATATTATGATAAATAATTTCCCCTTCTAGAGTGTCCCACCCTTGCACAAAAATCCTTTTCTCATATGAAATTGGAATCAAATTGGAAAGCCTAACCCAAATAACCTTTGTAATGATTTTGTATAATGAATTACAAAAAGATATAGGTCTAAAATCCATAAAAGTCTTGGGATTATCCACTTTTGGGATGGGAGAAATCTAAGTGTAATTAAATTCTCTAAGCATATATCAATTCCTCCTAGCTTCATCCAAGGCCATTAGAATATCTAGCCCAAGGAAGTCCAAACATTTTTAAAACAAAAAATATTGTAAACCCATCAGGCCCTAAAGCATTGTCTGAAGCCATAGAGAATACTATATTTTAAACTTCATCAAGAGTAAAATAGGACATAAAAATTGTATTATTATTTTGAGAGACACACTTTGTAATAGAGTCAAGGATACAATTATTTGATATAGTGGCTTCCTTAGTGAGAAGGTTACTGAAGAAAGAAATAGCTTCTTCTGCAATTACCTCATCATCCTCAATAGGGTCTATTAAAGACTCAATTCTTATAGTTTTATTCCTATGATGACACATCTTAGTGGAGGCATGAGGGTAATAGGTATTTCTATCCCCTTCCGACAACCATAGATCATGAGATTTTTGTTTCTAATAGATCTATTCCCTAAAAAAAATATCTTCCAGCTCCGATTTAAGGGATTTTTCACATAGGAAGGTTTGGGCATCCATACCTTGATCAATAAATAATTTGTTAATTTCCTCTAATTCCGATTGAATATGGGATTCTCATGAAAGATGTTCTTAAAATAATTTTTATTCCATTCCTTAATTTTGGCTTTTAAAAAAAGCAACCTCCTAACCATTTGAAATAACCTAGATCCCTTAATAAAAGGGGATTGGAACCACCAAGCCTTAAACAAAGGGAGAAATTAAGAATCCCTAAACCACATGGGCTCAAATTTGAAAGGAGAAGACTTGTGAGAGTGTGAGTCTGATACATGAAGAGAAATAAGAAAATGATCAAACCTAGAATAAGGAAGGATTAAGGAAAAATATCCTTATCCACATGTAACCAATTATCAGATAGTAGCAAATGGTATAGGCGTTTTAAAATTTGGGAGAAGCCCAAACATCTGTTAGTCCATGTAACTTTCTAGACATAGGAAGGACATCCAACAGGCTATTGTGTGAAATAAAATTGTTAAAATACAACATGATGGGGGGAATAATGCCTCCCATATTTTTATCCATATTAGCAATAGCATTAAAATCAGAACCAAGAATAACCAACTCATTACTCATAACAACCAATAGTTTTCATAATAGATCCCACAAACATGATTTACTTGTAGTAGCAGTAGTGCCATAAATGTTAAAAAACCATACCTTAAGATTAGAATACATACTAGTAATTAAAGCCAACATCCAATTCTCCCTTTTGTAATGATGGTTTACCCTACTAAAGATGGTTTACTGAGAGGGGGGTGAATTAGAAAATATTGAAACTTAACACTTTAAAACTAAAACTCTTATTCAACTCGATAAAAATAATAATAGCAGCAACTAAAACTTGTAAATACTTCAAAAACATGATAAACAACATGTAACATAAGAAAATAACATTCACTGTTATCAAGCATCACATGTAACACCACTTTTAATGAGGAAAACCAATTAGGTAAAACCTAGTGGGAATTGTCACCCACGAAAAGAAATACTCTTCTAAAGTATGCTCAGTTAAGAGCCAATCCTGTTAAAGATTATAAATACATTTGTTGGATGTGACCCTATTAGGGGATTTACCTCAGACCTGTTAAGATCTTCACCTTGTTAGGAGTAACCTAGTTAGAGAACATAAACATTCATCCTATAATTTCATTTTTCTCAAGGATTTACAAAAAGACTTGTTAGGTCTACTCGGTTAAGATATTTTTTGTTACAAAGATTAGTAAGAAACCATTTACTAAATTGATCTATGATTTTTCAACTATCCTTTTCTTGATCAAATCCTTTGTGTGCTCTCTAAAACTACTAGCATCAACAACTCATCAGTCTCTTCTCTGGACTATTTCTCCACCTCTTTCACTACTCCAGTCGGTAGTACTTCAACTCTTCAATTCTACAACATCTAACTGCAAACATACATACTCAACAATATATAGGCCTTTTTTTTCTTAATATTATTGATTAGGTTTTCCTTCAATTGTGCAAAGTTGTCATATCATCTCTTATGAAGTGATTTTATGTATTTTGCAACTCGGTTAAATGGTTAACCTTTTCCTCGTGACTTCCACTTTTCTTGGAACTCATAACTTTTCTTTTGCCACTTAATCTTCACCTTTGATTTTGAACTTGACTTTTCATGATCATAAATATTGTAACAGACTTCATTTTCATTCTTTCCAACTTCTTGATCTGTGTGCCTTTGCATTAAATTTGTTCAGCTCCTTGAATTCAATCTCTATTTATACTTTATCATGTGCTTGATGACTCAGTGAATATCTTCACTTAGTGTCTGACTTCACTTGGTTACCAACCTTTATCAGTAACTAACCTTTCTCACTTGTCAACTTCTCTCGGTGGCTAACGTTTCTTTGGTTAATCAACTAACATTTCATATTACCAACAGACATCTAACTGCTCAGTAACTACGCTTTTTCCCTTTATCGACTTGACCTTTCTACTTTTCCAACTTAACAACATCAAATGCTAAGTAGAAAAAAATTATACCACTAGTAACTTATTATTGTCTGATCTTTATTATCTTCCCAATTAAGTTCCTCTACAAATGATATGGTAACTTAATATAAACCAAAAATCAATTGCTTGACATCAATGACAAAATAAAAAATGACCTAACCATTCTACTTGCTTGTATTCTACTGAGCTTGGTATTCATCATCATTACCATTAGTTGGTAAAAAATATCCCTCTTTGGCATTGATGGCAACACTATCAATTGATGATGGTATACTCTAATTTCTCTGTGTTTTCTTTTCTCCCTCTTAGCTTGTTCTTCCTCTTTTCCTTCAATCACATTCTCCCTCTTACATGTAGTCTCCTTCACTTGTGTATTCATCACTTAATTTTTTCTTCCTTTACTTACTTCTCCCTTATGTATTCATCAATTAATTATTTCTCCCTCTTTGACAACAATGCCAAAGATCCATCATCCTAAAATCTTTTTCAGGTTAGTGAATCATACATTGCATGTACTAATTTCTCTTTGCATATATAAATATTTTCATAACATCAGACATCACCTAAAGTGTGATTAATAGCATCAACCCAAAATTCATATATTCTAATGTGTCCTAGATTTGATGCAACATGCCTCTTGCATTAACGAATGTTTGATAGGCATATGACCCCTAATTTACCTCTCAGATACTCAAAATCATCCTTTGGTAGTGGCTTGGTGAATATGTTAGCTAGCTTTTCTTTTTAATTCACATATTCCAACATTACATTCGTGTCTTGTACTTTCTCTCTCAAGTAATGATACTTTATAGATATGTGCTTGGTCTTTGAGTGCATTACCATATTCTTTGATATGTTTGTAACCCTTGTGTTTTCAAAATAGATAGTGACTAGATTACTGATCTCTTGTTGCATACCTTCCAGTAGCTATTTGATCAACATAATATTTGCACAATTCATAGCTACATCAACATAATCAACCTCGACTATAGATTTTTATATACAACTTTGTTTCTTGCTTAGCCATGTAACTAGCCTTTCTCCTAGAAAGAAATCTCCTCCGCTTGTAATCTTTTTGTCATCAATTTTTCCAGCCCAATCAACATTGGTGTAGAATTTCAAGTCAAAGTGTCCTCCTCTCTTGTATAGTAGGCCAAAATCCTTAGTTCCTTTTAGCTATCTAAAGATTATCTTAACTGTAGACATATGTGTTTCCTTTGGATCAGAAGAAAACCTTGCAACAATCACTACTACATGTGCAATATCAGGTTTGTTGTGCACTACATATTGCAACTTACCAATTATAGATCACTAGAATGTCTCATTGACTTATTTTGACTCATCCTCTTTAGATAACTTACAACTAGTGACCATTGGTGTTCCAACCAGTTTTGAGTCATCCATACGAACGTTTTTTAAGATCTCCTTAATGTAATTTTATTTTGTAATGTAGATCCCATCCTTTACCTATTTAATTTTAATTCCAAGAAATAATTTAATCTCTCCATTCATTCACATTTCAAACTCCTTTCTTATCTCCTCAGAAAAAGATCTGCACAATGTGTCATTTCTTCCAAAGATAATGTCATCAACAAATATCTTAGCAATTAAAACTTTGCCAGCACTATCACATTTAAAATATACATTGTTGTTGTCACTAGATCTTTGAAAACCTATTTTGATTAGATATGATTTCAATCTTTCATACCATGCTTGGGGTGCTTGTTTCAAGCCATACAGTGCTTTGTGCAATTTTCATACCATGTCTCCTTTAGTATTCTCAAAAAGTCCTTCAGCTTGTTCAATATATACTTCCTCTTCAAGAATACTATTGAGAAATACAGAATTAACATCCATTTGATAAAATTTGAATCTCTTATAAACCTCATATGCTAATAGAATTCTTACTCCTTCTAATCTAGCAATAGGTGCACAAGTTTCACCATAGTCTATACCTTCTTCTTGTGCATACCCCTTGCAGACTAATCTTTCTTTATTTTTTATTACATTACCATGCTCATTTAACTTGTTTATGAAAATCCACTTAGTACCAATTACATTCTTATCTTTTGGTCTGAGTACCAAAGTCCATGTATTATTATTTTGAATTTGATCTATCTCTTCCTTCATTGCCTTCATCCAATCTTTAATTTCTAAAGCATCTTTTACTTTTCTCAGTTCAAATTTAGATATCAAGCAAGTTTTTACTCTTACCTTGCTTCTTGTCAAAACTTGAGCAGTATTTCTCCAATGATTTTACTCAGTGAGTGGTGTCTCTTTACATAATTTGCCAACATAGGCTCGGTAGTTGGTCATATTTCTTCATTTCCATCATTTGGTGAAAGCTCTCTCTACTCATCTTCTTCCTTGGTTTTTACTTTTGTTAACGTGTCATGAATCTCAATTTGTAAATTAAAAAATCTTTGATAATCCTCGGGTTCCTTCTTTCCATCTTCATCATTCTTTTCTACAAATTCATAAATCTTCACATTGCACTTTCTACTAGTTTTTTAGCAGCCTTATTCAAACATTTGTAGGATTTACTCTTAGTAGAATATCACAAGAATATTCCTTCATATCCTTTAGAGTCAAATTTACCATCTCTTGAATCTTTATGAATATAACACCTACTTCCAAATACTTTAACATAACTTACATTTGGTTTTTGTCATACAATATCTCGTAAGGTAATTGTACTCAGATTAGTGTGTAAGCAATAGTGTTGACTGCTTCTCTCCAAAAGGTTTGAGAAATGTCATTCTCAATCATTTGTGTTCTAGCACAATCTACAATGATTCTATTTCTTCTTTCAGCTATACCATTTTTTTGTGGTGTTCTCAGTACATAAATCTTCGTCTTTATAATGTTTTCATTGCAAAAGAGTGTAAACTCAACAGATGTAAAATCTCCACCTCTGTCAGATCTCAGAAATTTCAATTCTCTCCCTATCTCTTTTTCAACTCTAGCCTTGTACCACTTAAAAATTTGGAATGCATCATATTTATCTTTTAAAAAGATAACCAACATCATTCTAGAATAATCATCAACAAACAATATGAAGTATTTATCTCCATATTAGCTTTGTGTTCACATGGGACCACATAAGTCGGTGTGCACTAACTTCAAAATACCTTGTGTAGCATAAGATTTTCTTCTAAATCTTGATTTAGTCATCTTACCTACTTGACATACCTTACACAATACATTCTTAGGTTTGTCTAGACTCGGTAGACCTCTTACTCTATTTTTCTTACTCACTTTGATTAAGTTGTCAAAGTTAACATGACATAGTCTTTTGTGCCATAGCCATACATCTTCAATTTTAGCAATCAAACAACTATTTATGGATGTATCAAGGTAGAATAAGTTACCTTTAGATTGACCTCTGTTGGTAATCAGACTTCCCTTATGATCAAATAATTTAACCTTCTTATTTTTAAATTCTTGTCGGTGACCTATATTATTCAACTATGCCACACTCAAAAAATTGTACTTCAGACCTTCAAACCAATAAACATCATCACATTTAGTATTGTTTAGCAGAATTATAGAACCCTTTCCCTTTACAGGATATGGGGTATCATTTCCAAATATAAAAATACCTCCATTATGTTCTTTCAAAGTAATAAACTTATCAGCTTCACCACTCATATGGTGTGAGAAACCACTGTCTATAATCCATGTGTCATTTTTACTTACTTGTGAGATTAGGGATTTTTCCTCAACATACCTTTCTTCATCAGACTCATCTTTAATAGAAACATAGACAACTTCTTCTTCATCTTCATTGATGTCATCTTTAGATAATCCTCCTTCAACAATGTACCATGCTTTCTTTCCTTTGTTATTAAAATCTCTAAATCTTTTGAATCTATTCTCGGTCTTTTTGTTATCTATGTTGTCTTTCTTCTCTTTATTGTCAATACAATTAGAATCTGTGTGACCAATATTATTTTTGATGAACTATAACTGATTGGATGTTTGAAGATGTTAAGTTGATGATGACCGAGTTGTAGAAAGTTAATGCAAGACAATCAATCAGTTAATGTATTGTATTGTCATTGATGTCAACTTGATATAATCTGATTAGTCATATACATACTTTCAAAGACTTCAAAGAATAAAAGAAATAAAGGTTATGTTATCAGTAATGCATAAAAGTTCAGTATACACCAAGTGACAATAACCAACAATGGACAGTTCACCCCAATAGATAGAGAACCCCAAGAAAATTCACAGTAATACCTGAGCAAGCATTACCGAGAAGAACCAAAGTGTAACTCGAGAAGAACTAAAAGTCACAATGTTTCCTGACAGATAGACAACCCTAATGGAAAGAGATGCCTGAAGACAACTGAAGTCATGGTTGAGCACAACTAATGTGTTGACCGACAATAATTGAAGTTCACAAATGACAAAAGACTTAGCTGGTAGGAGTTAAATATAGATTTAACTAATTGATTAAATTATTTTCATCAACTATTTAAAAGCTAAAGATAAGCTAGTTTTATTCCAATTGTCAAGGATAAATCTAAACCAAGCTTTAAAGAAAGAATGGAGAGATTTGTAGATCGCATCAAGAACAAGAAACATGTTATATTGTGGTGAATGATTAGGAAAGTACTATCCAGGAAAGTGGTTTACCTTTCTGGGTCGACATGTTCTTACCCTAAACTGGCATAAAGGTTGTATAAATTAGCTTAGGGTTAGGGTTTTATTATTATGTTGTATATTTTACAGTGGTATTGAGTTGGAAGGAGATTGTGTATTGCAATAAGATTGTAATCAATAGATGATAGAAAAATTGGACTTGTTGTTTGGTAGACGTAGCCCAGGGATTGGGTGAACCATGTTATATCTTTGTCTCTTGTGTTCTCTCCTATTTTTGGTGTATTATTCTCTAATATTGGTTATTATTCTGTATATAATTTTTATTTATGTGTTGTTAATCCTAACAAGGGGTATCAGAGTGAGGTTGTCTTCAATTATCCTTTACAGGAAGATCCCATAGTTTAGTGGGAGTCTCAAGGTCTAGTGGGAGTAATGGCAGATGAGGGTAAGTTGAAGGTTGAGAAGTTTAACGAGAAGAACTTATAATTATGGAAAATGTAGATGGAGGACTATATCTATCATAACGATTTATGGAAACCATTGGAAGGAACCATCAATAAACCCAGTACTATGTTTATGGAGGATTAGGATGTTCAGGTAGCATCCTCTTATGCCTGGCACAATTGGTGGCATTTAATATTACCAAAGCAAAGATGACTAAAGAGTTGATGGAAACTCTAGAAAAGTTATATGAAAAGCCTTCTACTTCAAATAAGGTATTTCTTATGAAGTGTTTATTTAATATGAAGATGGTAGAAGGTGGGTTAGTGACTAATCATTTAAATGAGTTTAATATAGTTACTAGTCAATTATCTTCTGTGAGTATAAATTTTGATGAAGAAGTTAGGGCTCTTTTGATTCTGTGTTCTTTGCCAGAAAGCTGGAATGGCTTAATAATGGTTGTTAGTAACTCTGTTTCTAATTCAAACACCCTAAATTTTGATGATGTTGTTGGTGTTATTTTGAGTGAGTATATTCATAGGAAAATCTCAGGCAGATCTACATCAGGTACTGTTTTGAATGCTTAAAGCAGAGGGAAAACAAGAGATAGAGGAAACAAATCTGGAAATCATGGGAAATCATGGGGGAACTCATAGGGAAAGAGGTCTCAATCAAGAGGACCTATTGACTACTAGGAATGTGGAAAACCAAATCATAAGAAGAAATATTTCTGGTCTCGGAAGAATAGAGAAGGAGATAAACATGAAGGCAATAAGGAGGAAAATGTGGTAAGTACTAAATCTAAAGATGATGTTTTCATTCTTTCCCTTGAGAATGTTGATGATTCATGGGTTCTAGATTCAAGGGATCCTTTTCATGCTACACCCCATAGGAGTTATTTTATTGATTATGTCCAAGGTGATTCTAGGAAAGTTTATTTGAGAAATAATGAACCATGTCAAATTGTTGGGAAGGGAAGAATTGAGATTAAGTTGCATAATGGGAATCATTGGATGCTACAAGAGGTAAGACATGGTCCAAGGCTAAGTAGAAATTTAATTTCACCAAGGAAACTAGGTGATGAGGGTTGCATAGTTACTTTTAATAATAAAAATTGGAAGGTTTCAAAAGGTTCCTTAGTAGTAGAAAAAGGTGTGAAAGTAGGAACCTTATATCTTTGTACAGGTAATGTTGTTCCTTCTACTCTAATTGTTACAAAGAAAAGTGAATGTTCGGGAGTAGTTGTTGCAGTTGAGCAGGTAGAAAATGAGGCAGTTACTATGGATACCAAGACAACACTCTGGCACAATAGACTTGGGAATATGAGTGAGAAAGGTATGAAATTACTTCACTCAAAGAAAGCTTTACCAGATCTGAAATGTGTAAATTTAGATTTTTGTGAAAGTTGTGTTTATGGGAAACAAAAGAGAGTCAATTTATTGAAGAGTGGGAAGGAAAAGAAAGATGATAAATTAGAGATTGTGCATACAAATGTATGGATTACAACTCATGATATTCCCTTGGTGGCTCTCTATATTATGTTACTTTGATTGATGATGCAACTAGGAAAGTGTGGATTTATTTCCTTAGGAAGAAATATGAAGTATTTGAAACTTTTAAAAAATGGAAAATCTTGGTTGAAAATGAGAATGGTAAAAGATTAAAATATCTTAGATCTAATAAGGGTGGTGAGTATTGCAGAAAATAATTTAAAGATTATTTTTCCTCTAATGGCATTTGTAGGCAGAAAACGGTTCCAAGGACTCCATAAGAAAATGGAGTGGCTGAACGCATGAACATGACAATAATGGAGTGTGCAATAACTATGAGATTGGATTTTGGGGTCCCCTTAAACATGTGGGAAAAGGTTATAAATACTGTTGTTTATTTAATTAACAGAGGTCCCTCTACTGCTTTGGATTGTGGTATTCCAGAGGAAGCATGGAATGGTAAGAAGGTAAGTTATTCTTTTCTCAGAACCTTCGGTTATGAAGCATTTGCACATATAGATTTGGAAAATAGAACCAAGCTGGAAGAAAAATCAAAGAAATGTGTATTTGTTGGATATGGAATTGATGAATTTGGCTATAGAATTTTCATTTTTGAAAATCATAAAATTGTAAGAAGAAGGAATGTCATATTTAATGAGAAAATAATGTACAAAGATCTGTTGTGACAACATGAGAAGAAAGGCACTAATTATGTAGAGTTGGACGATACTCCACAAGATAATGTTCTAGTAATTCCTTATGCTCTGCAACAACAACAACAAATACCACACACCCTAGTGAATGTTAGATTTTCAAGTTCTTTGTATTCTATTTTATTAACTAATGCTAGTGAACCTGAATGTTATAATGAAGCTATGCAGGTGGATATAAAGCTTCAGTGGGAGTTTCCAATGACAGATGAAATGGACTCCTTGCTAAAAAAATAGACTTGGGTTTTATGTAAGTTTCCTACAGGTAAATGGGCTTTGTAAAATAAATGGGTTTACAGGTTGAAAGAAGAAGATAGAGGTAAGAAAATATTTAAAGCTAGATTAGTTGTAAAAGGATTTGTGTAGAAACATGGTATTGATTTTGATGGGATATTTTCTCCAGTTGTTAAAATGACTTCTAGTCATACAATTTTAAGTATTGTGGCTACTAAAGATTTTCATTTAGAGCAGCTTGATGTTAAAACACCTTTTCTTCATGGTGATTTGAATGAATAAATATATAGGGTATAGCCATAGGGATTTGAGGTCAAGGGTAAGGAAAGATTAGTGTGCAGATTGCAAAAAAGTTTATATGGCTTGAAGCAAGAACCTCAGCAATGGTATATTAAGTTTGATACTTTTATGAATGAGAATGGATACACCTGATGTAATTATGACCATTGTATTTAATTCTAGAGGTTAAATGAGGACAACTACATTATTCTATGTTTATATGTTGATGATATGTTTGTAGCTGGGTCTAACATGGATCATATTAAGGGGTTGAGACAACAGTTAGCAAAATCTTTTGTTATGAAGGATTTGGCGGCAGCTAAACAAATCCTTGGCATGAAAATTTGTAGAGATAGGAAGAATAAAAAATTAACTCTATTTGAGGCTAATTATGTTGAAAAGGTGTTGCAGAGATTCTCCATGAAGGATTCCAAAGTTGTCACTACACATTTGCCTGGTCATTTGAAATTGACTAAGGAGATGTGTCCAAAGACATCAGAAGAAGATGCTAAAATGGCCAAGATACCTTATACTTCAGCTGTAGGGAGTATAATGTATGCTATGGTATGCACTAGGCTAGACATTGCACGTGTAGTGCGAGTCGTTAGCAGGTATATGAGTCACCCTACGATTGAGCATTGGAATGCAGTCAAATGGATTCTCAGATATTTGAGAGGTACATCTAACAAGTGTTTACACTTTTTGGGCTCTACTACTACTGTTCATGGCTATGTTGACTAAGATTTAGCAGGAGCTATAGATACCAAGTGGAGTACTATAGGTTACGTATCTACTGTTGGTGGGATAATAGTGAGATGGATTTATCAGTTATAAAAGGTGAATGATTTATCCACTACAGAGGTAGCCAAGGAGATGATATGGCTTCAATTCTTCAAGGAATAATTGGGACATCCACAGGTGCATAACTATCTATATTCAGACAGTTAGAGTGTCATACATCTTGCAAATAATTCTTCTTTGCACTCAAAGACAAAGCACATACAATTGCGGTATCATTTCATTCGATCAGTTTTGGATGATGGACAGTTAAAGCTGGAAAAGATTCATATAGATTATAATGCAGTGAATATGTTTACAAAGGTTGTAACAAGGGAGAAGTTGAATTCTTTTTCAGCTTCGGTTGGTCTTCTAGATTGAATAGAATAATAGAACAACAGTGTCCAAGAAGGTTGAATCCAATAGGAGCTTCACAGGGTAGCAATTTTTCTATAGGATCAGTCTCTAAGTGGGATAATTGTTGGTTTACACAGAGTTTAATCAGTCCCCAAGTGGGAGATTGTTATATTGTGGTGATTGATCAGGAAAATACTATTCCATAAATTTTTTTACCTTTCTGCAAGGCATGGGGTTCAGGGGCAGCAGCCCCCAAGTCTGGGGGTTCTGGGGCGGAGCCGCCAAGATATTCTTTTTTAGGCTTATTTTAGCTAATTTTTGGACCGATATGTTCTAACCCTAAAGTGGCTTAAAGATTGTATAAATTAGCTTAGGTTTGGGGTTTCATTATTATGTTGTATGTTTTACAATAGTATTGAGCTATAAGGAGATTGTGTATTGTGATAAGATTGTAATCACTAGATAATTTAAATATTGGACTTACTGTTTGGTGGACATAACCCAGGGATAGGGTGAATCGTGTTAAATGTTTGTGTCTTGTGTTCTCTTCTATTTTTGGTATATTATTCTCTGATATTGGTTATTATTCTGCATATAATTGTTATTTTTGTCTTGTTAAAATCTAATAAAACACAAAGACTTAGAAATGGTGAAATCATGTCTACAAAAGAGACAAGCTAATTCATTATGAAAAAAAGAGAATGCTGAAGAGAATATTAGTGAAGAAAGTGTGTAATGAAAATGTGTCACACTTCTATGAATCATTCCATTCAAGGTTTCTCAAGAATGAGGCCTCAAATATCGATCCATAGATCTCTAGTCATGGAGTGCAAAGGTTTGAAATGAAGGCCCTCAGATTGACCTAGTTAGTGCCTATGCAAGTACACCATGAAACGAGAGATTCAAATGCATGAAAATGAGATCTACCCTATATGATAACAATGCATGAAAGAAAATTAATCTAAATGATAACAATGCATGATTAATCTAAGAAAGGAAATATGCAAATCTAATCTATGAAAAAAAACATGAATCTAATCTACATGAAGAGCCATGAATGCAAGAAGAAGAAGATAAGAAGAGAGAAGTTGCAATATCCAAGCTCAAGTGCTCAAATCCTCCTCCAAAATTGCTCTCCAAACCTGCAGCATAACAATACTATGAAAACCTAATATGAAAA
>MU225491.1:211129-231941 GCA_018584345.1 Thuja plicata | reverse complement strand
TATTACTATATTGTTAAGGTCAGCTAGCTCTTGTTCTAACTGAACTTTTTCTTCAAAGATATTATTAAAATTGTTCTTATTCCATTCCAATGCTTTATTTTTAATAATTTTTAGTTTTGCTGTTAAGAAATACATTTTGGATCCTTTTACCAATATTTGTTTCCACCAATCCTCTAAGAGGTTAATGAATTATGGGTTTTGGAACCACATAAAATCAAATTTGAATGGATTTCTAGATGGTTTTGAATCCTCTGTAATAGAAAGCCTGATTGGAAAATGATCCGATCTTGCCTCTGGAAGGATTTCTGTAGAATATAGCTGATTAAAGTTGTCCAAATTAGTCCTAATAAAAAACCTATCCAACTTCTCGGTGATGTAACTAAAACCTTCTCTTCTATTATTCCAAGTGTAGATGCCATTATTTGTGTTAATGCTAATTAAATGGTTGTCAGAGGCCCATTTTCTAAAGTCTTTGTGTGTTTGTGATACGTATTGTGAGCCTCCAAATTTTTCCTCTGGATCTAAGATGGCATTAAAATCTCCTCCAATAAAGAAAGGGTATTCTGATAAATCATTTAAAAAGAGGTGAATCTCATGCCATACTCTCCTTTTTTCTTTGTTGAGGATTGGTCCATATACATTAATTAAATTGAATTTCAGATTAGATTTTAGACTTTTGATTTCTAGAGCCATCCAATTATTATTATTAGATGTAGGTATGGGTGAAACTTTACGAGGGTCCCACAATACTGCTAACCCTCCTGAATGACCTATAGATGATACAAATTCTGATTTCCATATGCCTAGTTTCTTACTAACCTTAGTACTTTCCTCTTTATTGAGTTTAGTTTCCTGTAATAATATGATTTCGGATTCAAAGTTTTTTAGATATCTCTTAATTAGTCTCTATTTTTTTGGGGCATTTAGTCCCCTAACATTCCAAGTAGTGACTTTCATTTCTACTGGGGAAGGCACTTCCCCTTCCCTATATACAAAATATCAGCGATCTTTTTTTGGTTGCCTGCATTTCCATCTAACGATCTCAATTCGATGTCTGATTTCCTACCTCTTTTCTTTTTAATTCTATTAATATTGGGTGTGCTTAGGCTCCCTCTGTTCATAGCTATGCCCAAATTTCTATTCTTTTTATTAATCCCAAAGAGGCCTTCAATAGAGTCCTTAATCAATGTTGAGTTTCTAGCAGACTTAATGTCAGTATTATCCTGCTGTTCCGGGCTCTTTTGTTCATTTTCTGTTTGCACAAGGGGTTCATCCATATCTATAATCTCTTTACCAAATGTTTAAATTTATCTACTAATTTCCCTGATAGATCCAAGTTTAGAGTTTCTAACTCTACAGGGATTGAGATAGCTTGTTCCATCCCCATGTTCGGTATATTTTTAGCAATCATGTCATTGGTGCATTTATCTTTAATTACATTTTCAGCTTGAATTAAATTTATATTATCCTTTATTTTAATAGGCCTATCCTTTTCCTTCTCTTTTTTATTTATATCTGATGACATATCAGAATTAACAGGAAGAACATTTTCTAAGATTTCCATTTCTAGAACAGAGGAGAGTAAAGGTTGAGTTGACCTAGTGTTATCTACCTCATTTTCTTCTAGAATACATTCCTGAATTAGTTTAATTATGGTTTCCTTCTAATATTTTAATTCATCAAAATCATAAATCTCATCCATAAACATATCCATTATTTCATTCGTTAGAGGTTCTCCTAAATAATTTATAATTTGATTAGCTACCTCTTTACATTTGCCTTCAGGATCCTCTAATGCTACTGAATTGGAACATTCAGGTTTCAAAGACTATTCTGTTTGTAGATCAGTCTCACATAGATCAATGTTGCACTTATCTTCATAATGTAAACAAAATTTATTCTTTTTATCTAACTCGATCTGTTCTAACTCATTCTCCAGATTACCTTTCTCAGGTGAGTTATGCATAATATTAACAAGTGTATTTTCAATTTTTGGTGGGAATGCCTCATATATATGAGGTATTTCTAAATTTTCAATAGGTAGGGGAGATATAGAGGCCAAATGTTCACTGTCATTTTCTATTGGGGTAAAATTTGTTTGAACATTAGGAGAGGAGTTATCTAAGGCTTCTGTATTCAGAAGAGTAAAGCCTCCTATGTCCTTAAGGAGACTTACATTTACATCTAAGTTTGTGCTTGGAAGATTGATTATATCATTCTGTAAGACATCTAAGATAAATCTATTGTCTACCTCCGATGTTTCTATATAATCCTCCATAATTTTTGGATTTATGAAAACAATATTTGAATTAAAACACAGCTGAATAGGGGGAATGAATTTTTTATGGTAATTCATTTTAACTACAATAATTAATTCTACATGGCTATGTTTAGTTTTAATGATTCTTTGGAATTCCCCAAAGTTTTTCCCTATATCTTTGATAATCTCTGGATGATTACATTCCAATGGTAGATTTCTCAATAGGACTATTTTTTCTATCATAAAATCAGTTGCTTTGATAGGATTAAAAAGTGGAAACCAATATGAGACAAAAAAAGGTGTATGTCTATATTTTAAAAATCCCACTTTCATTATCAAGTCCTTGATGCTGCTACATTTACAATCTAGAAAGAAGAAATTATCATCAAGGACAGTAATACTTACCTCCGTGGGAATTTGAGAAACCAGTCCTTCTATTAAATCAGTTATGGATGCCCCTGATCCCATCCATTTACAGATCACACCTGTCTATGCCCAGGATTCCTATTTTTGTAATATAATATTGTTATCCAATACCAAGCTAGCATGTTTTTGATCAGTGATACCATGGATTAAGAATGAATTTTTAAGAGTACTGCGCCTGTGAGGCAGGGAATAAACCTTCTCTATTTTTATTAATCTAGGTACCTTAAGATTATTATCATTTTTATCCAAGAAGGTGTGAGAAGGATTCATATTTCTACTATTATTCCTTCTATCTGGAGGAGTATATGGTTTTACAGACTTATGAATCGAATTTCAAGTATTAAACATAATATTCTTAAAATCCTTTTTATTCAAAGCATTGAAAGAGTTTTTTAACAAAATTTCCTTGGTATCATACTTACCTGGGATAGATCTTACCGACTTCCATTTTTTAACCATCTGCCATTCATTCTTATTTGTATTTCCATCCCCGAGAGACACCTGAGCTGCCATCTGTCTTCCTCCCCCCTTAGCAGACAAAGGTTCATAGGGATTTCATACCAGAGATTTCCTAGACATTAGGGCTTTGGCGGTCCCAAGGATTGTACTACTTTTTGCATATTTCATTTTTGCAAAAACCTGAATCTAATGGTCTAGGGCTTGCACTATGAGCACCTTGGGCATAGGAATCACCTTATTGCTTGCCAAACCCTCAGATGCCACAGTCAAAATCCTGTTTCCATCCATTTTCTTTGCAGATGTATCAGAAACCCAACATTTTGGTGCTTCTGATTGTTGAGATTCCCTAAGACTTCTTTCTTTCTGTTTGGCGATGAAATCTGTAAGATGATTGTATGTTGGGTGAGGTTGAACTCCCTTATTTCTACATTATGCTTGCTTATGACTGTAAAGCCAACATCTAAAGCAGTAACCAGTAAATTTGCTATCTTTTTCCTTATTCGTGGAAGCCACATTGGATTTTGCAATGGTGTTACCATGACAGTTGCTAGCAGATGCTTTCTTCGATTGAAAATGATGGATAAACCCTAAGGAAATTTGTCTTTGTTGAAAAACAATTTTTTGCTACGTTCGTGACTTTCTCATTTTCACAACTTACATGTTAGAATTTTGGTATTTTGTCTCTTAGAAGAATTTTATTTAATTAAATGGGAGGAATTGAATTTAATTAAATAAGATGAATTTAATTAAAAGGGAGATTAAATCTTTTAATTAAATAAGAGGAATTTTATTTAATTAAAAGAGAGATTAAATCTTTTAATTGAAATAAAAATGATCAAACCTTAGGAAATATTGAAATAATTGAATAAATTACAATTTGATCAAGGAAATTGATTTGAATTGAAAATGTTCCAAAGCATTGATTTAGGAATTGATAAATTCATAAATTGAGAAATGGGGCCCAAAGTCTAGGTGACCATTTTAGGGTGCATACAGAAAGAAGTTTTCATATAGTCCTGATCAAACAAGCTGAAGAACAAAGCTAAAAATTAATGCAAACGTCGAGAAACAAAGAAGCAAACCACATTCACCGATCAAAAAGAAGTGGAGAAAAGGAACTAAAGAGAACATTGATCAGAAGAGGTATTATGAGCTTACAATAGATCTGAATATCTACAAGAATAAGTTTTATTTATGAATAGATCATATAATATTTCAGTTTAACCATTGATTCATAAAATCTCTTAACAGAGTGGGATTTAACTATCCTTTAGATAATGAGATACATTCCAAGGAGTCTCAAAAAGTTTCTCATGAAGCTAGCATAGTGAATGCAAGATATCAAGTGATTAACAATTATATTAAGTCCTCTAACAAGGTCTCACTTAACAGTGTGTTTGTAATCTTTAACAGGGTTGGCTCTTCACCGAGCTCACTTCAGAAGAGTGAAAATTTTGGCTTACCGGTCCCAATTTGTTTTTCCCCTAACAGGGTTTCCATGTTAAAAATCCATGTCTCAAATGTGTAAATGGTTCATTGCTTTGATGTTTTTAATTACACATTACTAAATTGGATTTATCAGTAAACATTAATTTGTTTACTATATTTCGCTAAAGACTAGAAAATACTAGACTGCAATTCGGTAAAGCTTAAGAAAAAAAGAATAAACAGTATACTCCAAGCAGTATTTATTTGATAAGATTATTTAAAGGCATGCATCTTGTAGGATTGAAGATAAACAGAGGTAAACATATTCATGGTATAAATTTTTGGGTTGATTAATTAGATTAATTTTTGAGGCCACTGATTCTCCCCCACCCTCTCATTTATTCTAACAATTGGTATCATAGCTTATGTGCTTAGAAAGGGAGTTTAAAGACTCAAGCTGAAGATCACAAGATGAGAAAAAGGGATGTGCCTAAGTTTACCAAGGACAACTTTGCATCATGAAAAGTAGGATAAGAATCGCTATCAGGTATTGGAAATGATGTTACTCAATACTTAGATACTGAATTTGTTTTACCTATTGGACCTCCAACAGTTGGCCAATTAAGAGAAAAGCATGAGCACAATTCTACGATGATAGAAATTTCTTCCTCACTCTCTAATTTTGAATTTGAATATATCAAAACATGCACCACTGCAAAGAAAATTTGGGACAAATTGAAGCTATTACATGGAGGAGATGCAAATGTATTGAGAACTAAGGTAGAAAGTCTAAGAGGAAATTTTGATGACCTAAGAATGAAAGAAGGAGAAAACATCACTTAGTACAACTGCGGAATCAAAGAGGTAGTCAATGCTATTTGAGGAGTAGGAGGTGTACTTGAAGAAGAAATAGTGGTAAGTAAAATCCTAAGAACCTTACTACTTGATTATGCTATTAGATTATCTTCTCTACAAGAAATGAGAGCAGTAGAAAATAACAATGTCACTCCAGATAGTTTGATTGGTAGACTTATTTCATTTGAGATGAATAAATTTAACAACAGTGTCTTACCATCTATTGAGTATGCATTCAAATGTTCTATAAAGATAAGTAAATCAAGTCATAAATAGACTATGAGAGATGATAGTGAAATTGAAAGTGATGAACAAGAACTTGATGAGATTGAGGCACTAATGGTTAGAAGATTGCAGAGAGGCAAAGGTAGATACAAAGGTAATTACCATTGGTACATTTTAATTATATAGAGATTGGACACTTTTCTTCTAGACATCCTAAAAAAAGAAAATATGATAGAATTAATGACAAATCATGTGAAAATAAGTTTACATAGGTGATGACAAAGATTATTGAAGCAATCGAGAATCTAACAGAAGAGATACACGAGACTACAAGGACAAAGGGAAGAAATCTTGTTACCTAGATGAGAACAAAGCTAAGAATACTGACATTGAATTTGATGAAGATATTGAGGTGGTATTTGTGTGTGTGAAATATTGCACCTATTACCTGTGACACAACACTTCAATAGATCATTACGTTAGTGACAAAGAGGTTAATAAAGCATGAAAATCCAGTAAAATCCATCGATTGCTTTCTAACTAGGAGTGTGAAAAACAACATAATAGCCCTCAGATTATGCCTTTTCCAGTGACATATACAACCTAGTATGAAAGATTCTATTAAAAATAAGAAAGATATCTAAATCACATGCATTCTAGTTCTAGAAATGAAGATAATAACAATGCATAAACATGGAAACTAAATGTTACATGAATCTCTATAAATCCTAACAACATAACAATGTATTTTCAATATAAAAATGAAGGCTTATTTGTGCTCAAAAACTCCTTCTATTTATAGAAGAAATGAGGAGAGAGAGGGGGACAAGGCTCATTAATGGAGTTGAAAAACTCATTAATGAGGTGTATGAAAAATAAATGTGAAAGGCATTGAAGAAGCATGGGCTTGAGGAATATGCATTAAATGCAAGAATTTAAGAGGCATGGAGAGGTCATATGCATTAAGTGCAAGCACTTAAGAGGCATGGAAAGGGTTTGGAGTCAAGCTTGTGAAAGTTGACTTTCTCAAGTGGGTTGAGTTCATAATCACATTTTTAGGAATGTGACATCATTAGGAGGTGGGTTAGAATGGGATTAGGATTAGGATTAGATTTAGAATGGGGTGAATAGGTTGGGATGGGTTTGAACCCATGGTCAAGGTGGTTGAGATAGGTTAGGTTGGGGTTTAGGGGAATATTAATTAAATGAATTATATTAAATATATTCATTCAAAAATATGAATATTAATTATTTAAGCTTTTTATTTCTTTAGATAATTAATTAGGACTATAGCCAATTAATTATATTAATTTAGGTTAGAAGATAGGTTTTACAAGTGATTTGATATAAATAGGGATTTATTTAATTCCTCTTAAATTAATAACCTTAGCCATGTTTGATTTGAAATGGTTTGATTTGATTTGATTGGCTTAGGTGATTAATAAAATTTAGTGATTAGATCACTTAGGAGATTAAATCTGATTTGAAAAAATTATGCCAGCTGATCAAAGAGTTGTCTAAACATAATTGGGGGTATGATCACACTTATGGAAAATAGGGTCTATGGTCAAAGAAGACCAAATCCAGGTGGTTACATTTTCCCCTCTTTGAATTTATGCGCAAGCAGCGCATTGATTCAAAGAAAGTTTTTGTTTTGACTTCAGAAAGATTGATAATTTCCTCATGATAGAACAAAATACCTGATGAGATCAGTCTCGCACTTGATTGAAATAAACTAATAGAATTGACTTTGAACTTGGTTGTCATCCAAAGGTCAATAAAAAGATCTTAAAGATATGAATTTGGAACTTGGTTTTCATCCAAAGATTGATAATATTGATTATGAACTTAGTTATCATTCAAAATTCAATATGAAGATGCCAAGAGCTTAGTAAGAATCTTTTAAAATGAGGAAACACAAGATATCCAGCTTATGAGAATCAAATCTTTCTATCCAATAGTTCTGACTTAGTCAAGGAAACTATCATGCCCCTAGTTGTTTAATAACAAAGTCATTTTTAATGTTGTTTCGAGAAAGAATTTGATGGATGATAGTGTGATCATGTCCCCTTGGGAAAAAAATCAAAGGAAAAGATTAAGATCCCTCTTTTGAAAGAACATATCACTTGCAGGAAGTTGTTAGGGCAAGAAAGAACAGAGCAGAAGAAGTGAAAAAGATGGTGTGTTTAAGAATAAATACATGAGTACCAAGTTAATCACATGAAAACGTGAGTGGTGAGACTGATAAAATGATGTTGGACCAAGATTTATGATGAAATTTTCAATTTGATGGAGTTTCAGAACAAGTGGAGGAATTCTGCATTTTCAGGAGCTGTGGCCAAAAAAAAAAAGTTCGTGCCATGAAAAAGGGGTTTAATGCACCTGCGCTATTTGTGTGGAAAAGTGAGCTTGTGAATGTTCTTCAATAACATCTTGCTTAAATCTGGTTTGAATGTCCAGACTTTCCTTTGTAGGTATCTCCTTTTCTTTTCTCATTTTGTGCATCACAGACCAGGGATTTGACAGTGGAGATGACCTTTGTACTATCAGCGTAATGATAAATCTCATTGTGTGGGCTTGTTAAATTTCTTGTCAAAACTTATCACTTTGATTTCATTTCTGATTGATTAAAAGGGGAATAAAATGAGTTTAAGTTGTCTGGGAGGACTCTTAGAACCCCTAAATAGCTCAAAAGGCCAATATATATGTCAAAAATCACCTTTTTACGATTCATTTTCACTTTTATCCATAGTAAATCTGAGAGCTCTATAGAGAAGATAGTGGTCTCTATGAGGAAGCATCATTTTGAATTCACTCATAGTCATCAGCACCTGGCTGACTATGCACCTCTGGTAAGTACTTGCAAAACTACCTTGTGAATTTTCCAATTTTGATTTTTATGCATTTTTGTAGCTTGTAGAACCCTTCCAATTTTGGGTTGCATCTGAGATTTTGGATCACACCCTGCTAAACCTGCATCGCATCCAGTATTTCTCAGATCATATCCTATATTTCCAGATTTCTGCATCACATCCAGGATTTCCTGGATCGCATACCGTTACTTTATTTTTAGCCTAGTTTAGAAGAAGAAATCCAGTTTATGTCATACCATGTCTATTCAAGATCATACCCCATTTCCTGAGTCGCATATGGGATTTCTGGGATCGCACCCTATATTCTCAATCGCATCCTATTTTTCTAGGATTGCATCCAATAAAAAGATTGCACCATGTATATCCAGGATTGTATCTGGGGTTTAGACTTAGAATTTATTCAAATTATGAACTGTATTTTCTTCGTGGACCATGAATCACTTAGCTGATTATGTTTCTGCATTTCTTTCATAGATGGAATATTGATTTATCTATCATTTGCCAAAAATAGGTTGATTTTGAGGTAGTTTCTTTCTGAGGCACATCGCTAAGATGTGTGCTCTCTTTGGCTGGAGTTTTTTCAGCTGATGAGCATGAGATAGTGGTCGAGTGTGGATTACAATCCTTGATTGGTTTACCCGATATAGGGGTAAATTAGGGGCTGTTGACTGCTCTTTTCTGAGAGATGGCAGTCAAAGAACAACACCTTCCATCTCCTGATCAGGGAGATTATAGTCACTCTTGAGGATGTATGGAACATACAATGTGTTCCCAATATTGGTCGCGAGGTGTGTATTGAGGCAACTTCTACCATGGCAATTGGTGCAGCGCGTCGGTATTTTTAGGGTGATACCATTGATCAGAGATACCTTTCTTGGGACTACATCTACAATCATTATGAATGATTATCTGTATATTTAGTAGGTTTGATTGGTGGCATCCTGATGCCAGATAGAGAATAGCATAGATTCCTTGTTGGATGGGTAGATATGTTAGAGCAGATGGTCATTTCGAGATGGAGATTTACGTGGGGAAGCTACATTTTGACTCACATGTACAAAGAGCTTCATGAGATTGTGTATCATTATACTTTGAGTATGACTACAGGCATTTTTATTCTTCAGATATGGACCTAGGATCACATCCCATTGACATGACCCATAGTAGACAAGCAGCGGGCACCTGAGTGCCCTTATGTATATATGTATGGCGGTCTTATTCAGTAGCCCCATCTGGCCAATGTAGAGTATTGGCAGAGGATTTTTGATGATATGACATAGGTAGTATGGAGGCCATACTTAGAGTGAAAGGAGCAGACCTCAGATGCTAGACAGGTTCTATTTTTGTTTCAAAGTCGGTACCTGATCAGGAGGACCAGATACATTGTAGAGTGGTTTGTACATACCCGAGTTTTGAGATAGTTCAACCAGCAATAGGGCAGGACCCACGATGTGATGGTATATGCTTGGCTCCATGATGAGTCACCATTGTGGGGTTCCTAGCTTAGATATGAGACCACCCATCAGGAGATTAGAGACATGGTCAGAGTTTATTGGGATTTGCATCATGATGTTGTAGATGTAGGGTGTTCAGATGGGTACATAATAGAGATGCTTCAGCATCCATTTCCTCAATTCACTATTTGGGAGGAGGTCATTCCTCATATAGAAGACCTAATAGATTATGATCCTGATGATCATCCCACCAGAGGGAGAGGAGTCAAGAGAGACAGGGGTGCTAGTAGACATGTAGGGAGGGTTAGAGGTAGAGATGGAGGTAGAGATGGGAGACATCCTCCTCCAAATGAGGGGGATGATGGTGGAGATGATAGAGGAGGTGGATTTGTTGGTGGCACTAAAGATGTAGCTAGTGGTAGTGGAGAGGGTCAGTGTACCTGATTCAAATTCATTGCTCCTAGGATGGATCTAGGGCCTTTACTTATAGGGGATTAGTAGATACAGCAGAGGTAGTAGCAGCAGAGGCATCTAGCCAGATCATAGGATAGAACACCAAGATAGAATTTTGGTAGGGGTTCTGGCAGGGATGGAGACCCACTATCCCAGTGTGAGCGGGGGAGAGAAAGAAGTTGAGAGCACATATTACCACTATAGAGGATCTTTTGATAGATAGGGATGCACCAGAGTGAGATATATAGGGTGATATTGTTAGAGCGGAGAGAGATGCCCAGGCTTGGATAGCCACCCACCAGGGATAGAGAGCGTCCTATTACTTTGCTTTATACCATGCCGCAGTCCCAGAGGGCCAGAGAGAACTCTCTTATTCATGGGTTGCCCAGTAGTCTGAGGGAGCCATGCCTCCTCCACTACCATTTTTACCACCACCTCATCATCCTCCTCCTAATCAGGGAGAGGGAGGAAGCTAGAGCTGATTTTTATTTTGTCACACATTTATATTGTATATCTAGATCCTTCTGAGATCTTTCTTTTGTATGATGACAGATGATATATATATATATATAAATATATATATATATGTATATATGATTCATTCTGACCATCTGATACTCTTTGTAGACTTGTTCCATGTTGTCGATCTTTATATCATGATGTTTTGAGATATATATCTGATGCAACTATTTTTTATTCTGACATGTTTCATGAGTGTCTCTCTATGTAGATAGATTTGTTTACACATGTGATTGTAACTTGGTCTTATGATGAGTTAGATTAGATGATGAAATCATTTATGCATGTTTTGGATTTATCACTGATATAAATATGTTTCAAATGATACTGTGTGAATATGCAAATGGATGTTTTTGAGTTTTTCTTATGCAAGTAAAATGTATGGATGCACTTAGGATGTAGAAATAAATGCAATGCATAAATTCTTTATTTTTGCATTTTCTTTTGTCTCATTTTATGAATGCAAAATGTAAGCTATGGATGTGCAATGATATAGATATCATTAATAGTAAATGGATGTAATTAACTTGGATTTAGAAGAGAAAATAGAAATCATTTTTGAGCTCAAATTCCTTATGTTTTTACTTCTTTCACAAATGCATCATGCAATCTCTAAATTCAGCTATATGCAGACTCTTAGGACTTGTCACTGATTGGCAGATATTGGACTTTTTTATCATCATTGAGAACTTTTCGGAATGGATACCACCTGATAGTAGAAAAATCACTAATACCCACTAATACTATGAAAGTATGAATACTATATTTACTGAAATTTCATAAATAGACTTAGGAATCAAGGCATAGAATCTAGGATAATAAAATAGTCATCTTCCTTTTACTATATCAGAATCTATGTAAGGCAAGATATTGGACCCGCGATGACCTTAAAAATTCATATCGTTGGGTATATTATGTTTCATATACCTTAGTGAGAATCTGAGTTAAAAAATAGAC
Source organism: Thuja plicata (assembly GCA_018584345.1). NCBI lineage: Eukaryota > Viridiplantae > Streptophyta > Pinopsida > Cupressales > Cupressaceae > Thuja > Thuja plicata. The sequence continues at coordinate 220,032 of MU225491.1, read as the reverse complement.
AAGGAAATTGTTCCAATCTCACTGTAGTTCACACATAACAAAGATTGAGATATATGTGGCTATCCACTCATGGTCGCAGCTCTTACCATAAACATCCAAGTTAGGTGAAATGTATAGAATCATTTGGAACAATCACCATACACAGAAAATAAAGAAAATGTTGTCCCCTATCCTTGTGAATCTTTGTCTTTGCGCAGATGTCATGGAGTAACTCGGAAGACATAACAACTATCAATTGTGAATCAATCAAATAAAATTGATAACTTCTTAGATGCCCCCAGTGAAAATAGCATGGGTTCATAAAAGAGTCATAATCAAACCAAGATTCAAACTGTGTTTAGGTAGTATTGAGAAGTACTATTGATTCATTTTTCAAGCGTAGTAGAGATTCATCAATTAAAAGTTGGAATTCAAGAAAATATGTGTTACATGTCTGTGTATAAGTTTCTTCCTATTTGCAAATCAATGTAGGTCTTAGGAGTACTGTTAGTGCAATGTTTGTGTCATCTTTGTTTCATGAAAGTGATATTTTAGTGCATGTATCAAGAAGCATTGTGTTACAAGACAAAAAATCCTATGATTACCTAGCAGACGCAACCTATCATACTGGCAAAGATGCCCCCAATACAAAATTTCTTGACTCTTAGACATAAATACAGACAAATCCCAAGCCAAGATAAGATTGTTGTAAGGAAACAAAGTCAAAATTTAGCACAGGTGTAATCGTGAAGGCTTAGTATCATAAATGCATTGATAGATGAAACACAGAATACAAGTGATGCCTAATTACCACATTTTTACCACTTGGCAAGACTTTTATTCTTTTTTCTACCGGGATGTCTGTTTTACTAGGTTGTCATCAAGGCACTTTTCTCTTTTTCAAATTTTTTTCTATTTTTTATTTTTTGAATGTTTTTGTAGTATCAAGGTGTCTATTTGCTAGGTTTTCATCAAGGATACCTTTCTTTAGGACTATTTCCACTATTTTTGGATTTCTTTAGGATCAATTTTGAATGTTTTTGGTATTTTCTGAGAACTTATTTACTGTACAGGCCCTACTAGTTGAACATCAAGCGTAGAACTACTTCAAATGTAGAGTATTGATAGGATCTAGAAGAATGTCTCCCTCAGGTGTAGCCAATTGATAGGATCCAGTCCCAAAAGTAGCAGTGATAACATAAGGTTCCAACCAATTAGGTTCAAATTTTTCTTTCTACTGTCTATTAGGCTAGTTCTTAGGATTCTTTTTTAGGATGAGATCTCCCACTTCAAACTGTCATGGTTTTACCTTTTTATTGTACCCTTTGGACATGCATGCTTGGTACACCTTTAGATAATTGAACGCCTATTTCCTGCACTCATCAAGTAGGTCTAAATAATTCACCAGATCAATGTGGTATTTCTCGTTAGTAACAAGACCTTGTAAAGATACCCAAAAAAATGGGATTTCAACCTCAATAGGTAGTATTGCTTCAATGCCATTGACTAGGGAAAATGGCGTGTCTCCTATTGGTATTATAATGCTTTTTCTGTAGGCCCATAGTGTCATATTTAGTTGTAGATACTAGTCTCTACCAAAATTACTTACAGTTCTATGTAATATCTTGAGAGTATTCTTATTAGATGCCTCAGCCTATCTGTTACCTTGAGGGTAATAGATTGAGGAGCAATGTTGAGTGATGTGGAACTATTCACAAAGGTCATTAGTGTCTTCATTTTAAAATTGGCCCCCATTGTCTATTACAATTGAAGAGGGCATCCCATATCTATAGATAATGTAGTTCAGAATGAACATAGCCCCCTGTTTGCCAGTGGCTTTGATTAGTGGCACGACCTTGACCCACTTCATGAAATAATCAGTGTCTATAATGATGAACTTGTGTCCATTTGAGGAATTGGGATATATTTGTCCAACCAAGTCAAAGGCCCATTGCTGAAATGACCAATGTGTAATGAAAGGTATGAGTTCTTCAGTAGGAGCATGGATGAGATTTCCATGTGTCTGGAATTTAAGATATGTTCTGGAAAATTGAATAGCATCTCTCTCCATGGTAAGCTAGCAATAGCCTACTCTGAGCAATTTCTTTGCTAGAGAAAATTTGTTTGAATGTGATCCAAATACACCTTCATGGAATTCTTTTAATGCGTGATCTGACTCTTCGAGTTCTAAACACCTAAGAAGTGTACCATCAAGACCTCTTCAATATAAGTTATTAGTTATGAGGACATAATGCAATGATGTCCTAATAAAGGCCCTTTTCTCATTTATTGATAGATTATTGGGGATGGTTTGGTCAGTTAGGTAAGCAATGATATTGGCATACTGAGATTGGTCTAGGGTGTTCATAGCATAGATTACTTGGTATTCAGCAGTATTAAAGGCTGGATAGGATAATTCCTCCACCAAGAAGTCATAGTGGAATTGATGTTCCTCCAGTTGTAACATGGACACCAAGGTAGCCATAGCATCTACAACTTTGTTCTTTGTTATGGGTATCTGTTGGAATGTGATGAAGACAAAGTACTTCTTTAATTCATCAACTAGTTGCTTGTAGGGTGTCACCATACACCATACACATGAAACTCTACAATATTCCATTCCATGGAAAGATTAAGACTGTTTACCAATGCTTCATATTCAGAACTGTTGTTTGTGCAAGAAAACATCAACTTGTAAGACTTGGGTATCTTCTAGCCTTGAGTTGTTATGAATAGAACTCCTGCTCCAGGGCCTTCTTGTGTGAAAGAACCATAAAAGTACATCTTAAATGAGTACTCAGTTAGATGCATAATGGTCTCATCAGGGAATTCAATACTTAAAGGTTCATCATCTTGAAGTAGTGAATCAGCTAGTTGATCTACGAGGACTTGTCCTTTAATAGCTCTCTGGTCCACATATTCAATGTCAAATTCACTTAGAATGAGGACCCAGTTTTCAAGACATCATGTTAATGCCATTTTTATTAAAAGACACTTTAAAGGATCAATCTTTGTAATGAGGCTTACTATATGTGAAGCATGTAGTTCCTTAATTTCTGTGATGCAAAGACAACTGCTAAGCATGCTTTCTCAATAATCTTGTAATTGATCTCATAGGAGACTAGTGTTCTACTGATGTAGTAGATTTCTCTTTCCTTCTTTGTTTCATCCTCCTATGTGAACAATACTCCTAATAAGATGGCCATATTTGAAATATGAAAGAAAACTAAGTGTGTGAAAAATAGTTCCCTATGCTAAAATTCCAAGAAGAGGATCATGCAAATTCAGATTTAACCCTTATCAATTACAGAATGATAATACAATAACATGCATACATAGAAAAAATGAGAATGACACAGTGATTTACCCTGGGGAAAACCTTTTGATAAAAAACCCTAGCACTCCAAAACCTGCACAATGTATTAATAAAAAATATTACTGTTTACAATACACTTGAAATGCAAGTTCTTCCAGGAGATAGTCGACACTTGAAGACAAATCCCGTAGCATAATAGCATGCCAAAAATACACTAACTTCTCTTCTAATTCACAACCCTAAAAACACTTATATCATGTGCTTCCCTTTATAGGGCTGTAGTATGGTCAAATATTCTACCTGTTGGGAGCAAGCTCAAATATAAAAAATGTTAGTGGATTAGCAAATATAAATCATAGAATGAACAAGAAACCAACAAGACTCCATCATAACATCAAATTGAGCTTAAAAAAAAGTAAATTGCACCCTATTCTACTTATTTTGATTTTCTCTTTTGAATGATTGTAGGTGTGCTCTCTCAAACACACAAAATGCAATGTTTCCCAATGTAAATGCAAGATTATAAATAATGAAGGAAATCAAGAACTAGTATAAGCAACTAGTCTCAAACTCTTCACAAGATGATCTAAATTAGCCATGGAGATGATATGAAAACTAATTGAAATAAACTATGCAAGATTGAAGCTATGATTTATTTACCAAATTAAAATCCTAGCATGTGATATCTATGTGATTCAAACATGAAACTAAGAGCATGTGAAAATATGAAATCTAGAGCTATGTTAGCATAATAACAATGCAAATATGAGAGATGATAAATGAAGAGGAGAAGGCCTCTATTTATAGAATTTTGGAGGAGAAGAAGAGGGCTTGGATGATGTGGCTTCCACACAAGAGCCACATAAGGGACACATAGGCTTGAAAGGATGGCCAATTTTGAGTCAAACTTGGCATTAAATGTTGAGTGGCTCAACATTTCCAAGAGGGAGACAAAGTTGTAAGAAGAATTTAAGAGGGATGGGTGACCTTTTGGGAGAGAATTTTCCCATGTGGGTGAGCATTCCATTAGCCTTAAAAAGGTTAAGAATCACCCTTTAAGAATGATCAAAGGATAGTTAGGTGCGGAAATATGCTTAGGAAATGAGGTGATGGAAGTAGGGTAGGAATAGGATAGGCTTAGGGTAGGTCTCTAGGTTGGGTTAATAGGTTCCTAGCTAGGGTTTAGATTATAATTAAAATTAAATTTGAATAAATCATGGCTTAGAAGAATTAGGAATATGGAGGATTTAATAAATGTAAATTTATTAAAAAGGGAATTTTATGAGACAAATGTATTTAAATGAAATACATTAGAATAGTATTTAAGCTATTGATAAATACTAGAAAATAAAACTATTTAATTGATTACATTAAATAGTTAGAGGAATAAGAGGGAAAATAATATTAATATTAATATTTTTTTACGTCTACATTTTTCCCGTCTTTGACGTGGCATTGCAAGTAACGTTACGTCAAAGACAAGAAAATAAGTTGCCTGAGAGGAAGAGGGTTTCTAGGAGTCGTGTTGAAGAAACGATAGTATAGGGTTGTGCCCCCTCGAGAAAAGAACACAATGAAGATGACGTTGTGGAATTTTCTCGAAAAAGGATGCAACGGGAAGGAGGAAGAGAGAGGAGGGAATAAATAGAAGCCTTCTGAAATGCAATTAAGAATGTAGCTAAAAATGCAAATGAAATGAATGCAGCTAACGAGCATTGGGGATCCATTTGTGTGAAAAATATGGAGAGCACATCCGATTTTGATATTACAAGAGGAGGTATGCATCAGGTGTTAGAAAACACAAATGAGAAGATTCATTTGCCTAGGCTAGACACTCAAACAAAAGAACATTGCAAAAGACACATGTATCAGTATTCACTAGTCACAACGCACCAAGATATAGCAGATCGAGGTAGTGGTGAGTAGGCGTAAACCAACACAAAAAGATAAAATTAGTAAAGAAGGCCTCATGACCAAGCGGTCATTCAGTCCAAAGTTCTTGCCATGAACATGAGTGATGTGATGAAGGATTTGATAAGCTGATGCCAGAAAGATGCATCCTGACATGCAAAGATTGGATTGGATTTGATTAAAAGATATTCACTGGCAAAAGTTGTGAACAGAATGGGGAGCAAGGATAATCGGTTGCCAAAATTGATTTGGTGAAAAACATGATCGCAGGTGCAAGAGTCAAAACATTACTGAAAATTGAAATACTAAGAGATGCAAAAATAAACGAAGGTTTATTGCAAGATTTTTGATAATATTTTATTTTCTTGAATTTTTTGGAATTTTTTTATTTTTTTGGGTTTTTCACGATTTTTAAATGTTTTTGGAATTTTATGATGTATTAGAACTATAGAACAAGATGATGAATACAAAAATATACACAGGGGGGGAATGGGTGGGAAATGTTTTTGGGGAAAACAAGGGCTATAAGAGGGGCTGGGGGCTTAAGGAAGGTCAATTGTGAATAGTAAATAGTGAAAATAGAGCTCTCAAGTGAAAACATGGCTGATCAGGGAATGTTGGGGAAATTTGGAGAGTGTGTGTGTACACATGAGAGACTAGCGGAGTGAACGATATCAGTGAGTGACTCAACGTTATCTTGCATTTATAACTGTGAAATTTATTAATGCTTTTGGGTAGGCTAGGGGGAAATAAATCCCAAAAATGGGGTTTCAGACCGGAGACGCCGGTTCAGGAACCGGTGTCTATGAAGACGTTGATCCCCAGATCGACATCTTCATAGATGTTGATCCCTAAAAAGGCATTTCTATAGACGTTGGTGCTGGACAAGCATCTTTGAAGATGCCAGACTCAGACCCACATCTATGAAGATGGCAGTCTACAAGGAAAAATAGTCAGAGATGCTAGTTTAAGAACTGGCATTTCTGGCTGAACTGATGTCTACGCCCAAAGGGGCAGACACCGAGGGGAAGGGAAATGAAGGGACCCAGCGGGGGCTAGGGATGGGTTGACAAAAGACCTAGGGGCAAGATGCCCCATTTTGGGAGGGATTAGGCTAGGAATAGAGGGAATATGGGCTGACATGGTGGTCTTTTGATGTTACAGTAGTAGTATCCACCATTGGGATCACGGGAGCACTAGCCGCCGACCATGGAGTTGGAGCCACAGCTCATAGAGCATGACTTGGGTTTGTTAGCTATGGTTGGGTTGGACTATGTGCCCCATTGACCTAGGCTACGAGTGCAGAATGGGATGATGACCACTGTGATCGAGTTGTAGCACATCGATGCCACCACATTTCATCTGCCTGCTAGAGAGGTGATGATTACACTAGAGGACGTGTGGTGGATTCTTTGAATACCTATCCAAGGGGAAATACAACAGTACTGGTTAGAGGCCATCAAACACTATATGGAGCTTGCATTCCAAAGATCTATCTGGAGGATCCTGATGTATAGTAGTTGGATGCCCTGGCAGCCAGTGGTGGATCAAAGACTACGATGGATAGCCCTATATCTGGCGGGACTTATCAGAGGGTAGATGTTAGCTGACCTGGCTAGACATAGTTTTGAAATGGGATGGTCATAGGTGCTAACCAAGATGCTAGAGGATGGTACTAATTATTGCTGGGGGTATGTTATCTTAGGACAATTGTACCATGATTTACACATGGCTACGTATCGTAGGGTGCGCAACATGGGGATAGGCGTGACACTGATGTTGGTGTGGGCCTGGGAGCACATTGTAAATTTCTAGCCTATGAGAGTGCGAGAGGAACAATAGCTTGGAGAGCGATATGCCTATAGATATAGGCTACCTTTGAGATATACTTCCATCAGTCAGACTAGATACTAGCCGTGATTTCTCGATGAGGTATAGGTTTTCTTCTGGACCCCATATAGACTCTGCGAGCCATGTGGAGCTATGGACTAGGTAGCAAGAGTTGAGGATTTATTTGAGGATTTTCTATACCTGTCATATGTTTAGACTGATTTCTTTCTATTGGGCAGGATCATCCACTAGATAGAGAGGTATGGACCATCGAGGGTTATGAGATAGTTTGGGCTGCAACAAGGGGTGGTGGCAGAGGATGCCTTACATCCCCATGTCACTAGGGAGGTAGGCACATGGGGCAGGTACAAAGATGCTCTTACAGTGAGGGCATCCTAGAGGGACATGATGCAGATAGACTTCATGGCATGACTTGACATCACGGATGCAGGGATGACTCCTGAGTATGCAGCATGGTGGGTTGCACACACACCACTATGCCTTATAGACACAGCTCATCCGATGTGAGATATGGATGTCGATGATGGGACAGACATAGGAGATTCCCCAGAGACCTTAGTAGCAGGTCAAAGGAGGAGTCCATAGAAGAGATGGGTTAGACCTCATACAGAGGCATAGGCAGGTGCTGGACTAGATCAGGGGACAGAGGGGCCACCAATAGATGGGTAGGACTAGGCACCCCAAGTGCCAACCCATGGATAGGGATAGGTATAGGTACAATAGGAAAAGATGCCATAGGGACCACTGGGGCCACCAGTAGGATATATAGCACAAGAGACTCATGACACTGTCATTACTGAGCGAACCAGTCTACAAATAGAGTGTGCATGACTGCGAGGATTATTGGGCATGGCACAGGTATCAGAGATAAGACTGCATACTGAGATGACCCAGATACAGGGGTTACTGACTGTAGAGATAGCACCGGCTGATAGGGTAGAGGGTTCACTAGATATCCTACAATGAAGGGTAGATGTAGGAGAGTTCTCCATGGTCGACTTGACACAGGATGCTATAGAGCTCTGGACCAAGATTGGTACACTCACAGACCAATTGGGGACTCTAAAAGAGCACATGGATTAGGCGACTAAGAAAATCATCTCATTGAACTTAGAGAGGGATGCCACACAGAGGCAGGTCAAGGCGTACAGGGCTAAGCAAGACATCGCTAGGTAGGTGGTCATCGTGGGTGTGGTTAGATAGGTTGTAGTTGAGGCTTTTGCAGCTCATAGAGATGCAACCAGGGCAAGCAGGGAGGCAGTGCATTATAAAGTTTTGTATCATCAGCTTGTGCCTAAGGGATAGAAGTGAGAGTACTCAGAGAGTTCTTGATCTCAGAGCATAGTGTGAACTTCAGCATTGTAGGGATCTGTGGGCATGCCACCACATCTACCACCAGAGCAGGGAGGTGGATCATCATAGCCATCAACATGATTCCATCGAGGATCATGTGACACACATTTTTGCATTTTGAGATGATATGTATATGTATATTGGCACCGAGGTGCATGTGATGTATTTTATTGATGACAGACACATGTACTTATATATATATACATATATATATACATATATATATATATATCTGTATATATATACATACATATATATATATATATACATATATGTATATATATATACATATACATATACATATATATACATATACATATACATATACATACATATATATATATATATATGTATGTATATGTATATGTATATGTATATGTATATATATGTATATGTATATGTATATATATATGTACATATATGTATATATACATATATGTATATATATATGTATATGTATATATACATATATGTATATATATATATACACATA
>MU225491.1:196229-211029 GCA_018584345.1 Thuja plicata | reverse complement strand
TTTGATGCATATGCCTATATGATTACTGACATTTGATGCTGGCAGGATGTGATGCATATGTATGACAAATTGTGTGGGCAAGATGGTTTTATTACTATGTATATATGATGTACTAACATGTGTGGATGCAGGATGTGATGTAATTTCATGATGTATGCAATGTATATGCTGATGTTTGATGAATATGATATGAATGTTGGATTAATCTAAATTAATCTTAACAATGCAAGACTATAATTATTTGAATGAGTTAACAATGGAATCTAAATGATTTAACAATACAAGAGTACAATGAATCAAAATGTGTTAACAATGCAAGATGATAAAATGAATCTAAATAATTTAACAATGCAAGATGATAAAATTAATTTAAATGTTTTAACAATGCAAGATGCAAAATGAATCTAAATGTTTTAACAATGTAAGATGCAAAATGAATCTAAATGTTTTAACAATGCAAGATGCATTAATTATGCAAGACACTAAAATGATTTTGACTATGCAATTAAATGAAGAAATTAATGTAATCTAATGATGGATCTAATGCAATCTAATAATTAACCTAATGAAATCTAATGATGAACCTAATGATGCGACAACGATATGCAATGGATGCAATGGATGCAATGGATGCAATGGATGAGATGGGACCCATATTTTTGTTGTCTGTCATGATCAATTGATGAACTAGCCAAGATGACTATGAAGGACGAGGTAGGGAATGTTAGACTGACAACGAATCAAGATGTTAGCACAATGGTGAGGAGACTAAAGGTGTTATGAATATACAAGGACAAACCTGAATGAATAATTACAAGAGATTAGTTACAACAATTATGCACAAAGGTTGCTGCTGAGATTTGATTGGATCGTGTTGTTGTCTTGATGCATGTGATAGTGTAGTATACTGATTGATTAGTTCAAAAGGAAGGATACATCCTGTGAGAACCCAGATATGGTGATGATCTAGATTTAAGTTGATGAGAGGAAGGAGATATCCTCAATGGACTCATTTCCAGAAAGATGGGATTCATAAAGTTGATTGGTCAAATGTGCACTGCGATCAAACTGTAGAACCAACATAGGATTTTAAATAGCTTAACTATATCATTTTTTGCATGAGGATCAACCGAGGACATGAGAAACATATAGGATTGAAGCTCAAGGATTGGGATATTACAACATATGGACAACAATATACAAGATTATGTGTATAAAATCTCAGGATACGAGTGTATCGTCTTAAAATGGAAGCACTTCCATGTTAAGAGAATTTATCCCTCCTTAGGAGATGTATTTGACCTCCATCACATCATCCTCTTGTTTCTACATCATCCCCCCTGATGTTCCTTTCTGTCCACCATTTTTTGACCTGATTTCTGCATTCTGGGATACAGACCTGTGTTTTTGGGATTCAGGGACAGGGTTGACCTCCTAGGACAGGGTCAACCTTGGACCTAACCTAGGATAGGGTTGACCTTGGCCCTATCCTAGGACAGGGTTGACCCCGACCCTATCCCAAGGTCCAAATCCCAGGAACTTTTAGTTTCCCAGATTTCGGTCCTTAAAGAAAGTTTTCTCCCGCTTCCGGGTCGGCTGTTTCGGGCTCCAAAGTAGGGATTCCTAAATTATATTTAATATAGGTCCTATCCTAGGGGTAAAGGCTTTAATGGTGATTTAATTATCCTATGTAGGCCTCCTTAGAAGATTGTGCCCTAGTTTCATAAAAAAGGGAGCTTTCTCCTCTCATTTTCTCTAAGTTTTTTTTAAGCACAAGCACTCTAGCCAAGTGAAAAGTTCAAGCATCCATTGTTCTACTTGTTCTTAAGAAATTGAAGGTGTTCAAGTCTTCCTCTCAAGAATTCAAGCTCTCCATTGAAGATCAAGGATTCAAGATCTCAAGCCTTTGAAGGAATTTGGTTCAAGCATTCAAGATTTATCCCCCAAACCCTAGATCTAGCCATGATGGTGGTGTGATCTTCCTTCAAGATCCTTTTTGCATCCTCAAGACTCTTTCATCATCCTTCTAAGGTGGATTTCAAGCATAAAATAATAAATTTTTATGGTTTTTAAATTTCCATGATTTCATACTCACATATTTGCATACATTTGAATGATAGTAACAAATTTATTAAATATCATAGCTTCATTGTTAGATTCAATTTTACTACTTGCTAGCATTCTATACTTTATTGATTTCAAGGTTAATTCCTAAATCAGGGTTTGAATAAAGAAAACCCCTCCCCCAAAACAAAAAAACCTTTTTTCTTGTAGGTACAGGTTCAGGACTGTAGATCTGAGACCAGATCTGTATACCCTTTTCAGTCTTCTTTCGTACATCGTGAACATGGACACTTTTAGATCTGTGCAGAATAGGATTGGCATTTGTGGTACAAGGTCAACCTTTTTCATAAGAATACATTGGATTAGAAAAATATTTCTGGGTTTTTTTTGTCTCTGCATTCCGATTCGAGATCAACTCTCAGCATTTCTAGAAATAGTCTACAAACCTTAGAAAACAACAATCTTTAACCTGCAATATTTCAAGTTTAGTGCATTTCTCCTTTCCATTTCAATTCAAATCCTTAAGAATTCTAAATCTATCACACACTTACATTCATTTCAAAACACATTTTAAGAGGGAAGCCTAGGATCTCCTTCTTTATTCTTATTTCTAATAGATTTATTCACTTATGCATTGATCCTTTTTGGGTTGATCAATTTGGATCCTTCCTTCGTGTATTTAAGAATAAAAGGGGAATATCTTATTTTTCCCTCCACTATAAACATTAAATGTAAAGGTGATAATTGATTTGAGTATTAAAACACTATTATTCCATAAACATCATTTTCTCCTTTACAACGAGATAGGAGGATCACTTTGGACTAGTGCGTATGATATGCGAACACCCAGGGAATACGGGAAATGTTGAGGTTTGCAGAGATGTAATGTTGGTGATCGAGGGAAACAAGATTTTGATAGATAATAGAATGGTCCACTATGTGTGATTCCTGTTTCTAGGTTTTCATCACCCATACTTGTCCAACGCGTCTGATTGCCAATTTTTCACCATTGGAAAAAAGTTTTCTCTTTATTTTTCTTTTTTGATTTCTTTGGATCTTTTTGATGTTTTTGATGTTGTCCAAGTGCCTGTTTGCCATGTTTTCACTACGACAACCATTTTTTCAGCTTCATTTTTCTTCTTTTTTGAGATTTTTTTCAAGACTATTTTACATTGTTTTTGTGCTTTCTTCAGGACTTTTTACACTTTTTATGGATTTTATCAGATAACCAAAATAAACAACCAGCTGTCAGGCATAGAAGCACCTAAGATGAATGATGTTGGTAGGATAATTGAATGGTTCTCCTTCAGAAGTGGAGAGTTGATATGCCCTAGAACCAAAGTATGTAGTGACAACATAGGGGCCTTTCCAGGTGACTTAAAACTTACCTTTCCTTTCCCTATTAGTACCTACTTTCTAATTTTCCTTTAGCACAAGGTCTCCTACCTGGAACTACCGTGGGTGGACCATCTTGTTATAGTTCCGCTTAAGTCTATTTTGGTAGACAATTAGATGATCATAGGCTTGTTGGAGATTTTCATCTACTAGATTAAGCTGTGTGAGTCGTGCTACTCGGTTATATTCATCATCAATCAGGACTCTCAGTGATACCCAGAGACACGGTAGTTTGAGCTTAATTGGTAAGATTTCTTCAGCACCATAAACTAGGGAATATGGAGTAGTTCCAGTAGGATTATGGTAGGAAGTGCAATATGCCCAGAGGGCAGGGTTGATCTGGAGATGCCAGTCATGACCAGTTTCATTAACAAATTTCTTAAGGATTTTGAGGAGGGTTTTATTAGTTTCCTCAGCTTGGCCGTTACCTTGAGGGAAATATGGACTGGAGAAATGGTGGTGGATATGGAGGCAAGCACAGAGATCACTGACGTGTTTATTTTCAAATGATTTATCATGATTTGTGAAAATAGTGGAAGGTATACCAAAGTGGTAGACAATGTGATAGAGGATGAATTTGGATATTTGGACACCTATATTGAGAGTGAGAGGAATTTCTTCAACCCACTTTGTAAAGTACTTTTTTGTTGTGATTATGTACTTGTGGCCCTCATAAGAGAGGGGGAGTAATCTTACCAATGAGGTCAAAGCCCCAAAAAGAGAAGGGCCAAGGAGGCACAATAGGTCTGAGGTCCTGGGCAGGAGCATGCATTAGATTGGCATGTTGTTGGCAAGGTAAACACTTCTTGACAAACTCACAAGCATCATGTTCCATTGTAGGCCAGTAGTACCCTATATGTAGAAGTTTCTTTGCTAGCACCATGCCACTCATGTGGGCACCATAGATTCCATCATCTACCTCTTGTAAAGCTTGGGCGACTTCATTTTCATCTAGACACCTAGAGAGAACATTGTGATAACCATGATGATAAAGGGTGTTGGCTACGAGGGTGTAATAGGAAGCTCTACAAATAAAGTTTTGGCATTGGGTTGCAGTGAGATGAGGAGATATGATACCATTTTGTAGGTAAGCTTGGATATCATGGTACCACGGGGACTGGGGACCAACCAAGACACATACGTGATTCAATTCATCATTCTCATAAGTGGGAGCATGAAGTTGCTCAACTAAGAATTTGTATTGCATAGATTCATGAGGAATATCCAAAAGGGAACCAATTATGGCCATTGCATCAACAACTTTGTTTTGCAAGCGTGGTACCTGTGTTATTTGCAAGTGGAGTAAACATTCTTTCATCTTATCAACCATTTGCTTATATGGCATAAATTTGTCATCTTTGGTTCGATACTCATCGAGAACTTGTTTGATGACGAGTTGGAAATAACCAAAGACATTTAGAGTTGTGATGTTCCATTCTATAGCCATGCAGAGTCCTTCTATCAGTGCCTCATATTCTGCAATGTTGTTCATGTAGGGAAATCCCAATTTAAATGACATAGGGATGTAATCACCTTGAGGGGTGACAAAAATTATTCCTGCCCTTGCACCATGAGATGTGTAGGACCCATCAAAGTAGAGTTGCCAAGTTGGTTTTTCTTCTATCATGTACAAATGCTCATCTAGAAATTCTATGACCAAAGGATATGTATCTACCAATGGCACTTCTACTAGCTGATCAGTGATGACTTGCCCTTTAATGGATTTTCTATCTACATATTGAATATCAAACTCACTTAGCAACATAACCCATTTTTCCATTTGACCTGTGAGTGTAGTCTTAGAGAGTAGGTACTTGAGAGGGTCCACCTTTGAAATGAGCTTAGTTGTATGACTAAGCATATAGTGGCGAAGACCACTGCCAAAGATGCTTTTTCCATAGGTGAATAGTTGAGCTCATAACCCACTAAGGTCTGACTAATGTAATAAATAGATCTTTCTTTACCTTCATTATCCAAATGAGCAAGGAGTGCCCCTAGTGTTGTGGTAGTAGCAGAAATATATAGGATGAGCGATTGACCAGGTACAGGTGGTACCAAGATGGGTGGATTAGCCAATTATCCTTTGATTTTGTCAAAACTCTTCTGACACTGAGGATCCCACTTGAATGTGTTATCTTTTTATAGGAGATGATTGAATGGTTGGCACTTGTCTACTAGTTGAGAGATAAAATGGTGCACAAATTGTAACTTTCCTTTTAGGTTGTGAAATTGTTGTAGTGTTTTTGGTGGAGGCATTTCTATGATAGCTTGCACCTTCTTTTGATCTATTTCAACGCCTCATCTAGATACAATGAACGCAAGGAGTTTACGTGATGTGACCCTAAAGACACACTTATTAGGGTTGAGCATTAAGAAGTAGTGTCCAATTCTGTCAAAGATGCACTCCAAAACATTGAGGTGATCTTCCGTCTTAACTGATTTTGCCAAGATATCATTGACATAGTCTTCAAGAATTTTGTGTATCATGTAATGGAAAATGACAGTCATGGCCCTATGATAGGTTGCCCCAACACTCTTCAAGCCAAAAGGCATCATGTTATAGTAGAAGGTTCCCTAGGGGGTTGTGAATGTTGTCTTATGCTGATCTTCTTCTACAAAGTGGATCTGATTATATCCGAAAAAGTTGTCGATGAGTGACAACATCTCATGTCCTGTAGTGAGATCTACAATCATGTCTATTTTTGGCAAGGGTAAATCATCCTTGGTACATGCCTTATTGAGATCTCTGAAATATGTACATATCCTGATTGATTTATCAGGCTTAGAGATGGGCACAATCTTTGAAATCCAGTCAGAATAGTCAATGGGGTGGATTATCTTGGCTTGGAGTAACTTTTCAAGCTCTTTTTTGACAAGTAGTGCAACTTTAGGGTGCATCTTCTTGAGCTTTTGTTTTATAGGTTTAATGTTTGGGTCCTCTACAAGATGGTGAACCACCAAGTTGGGGTCTAACCCTGACATGTGGGAGTAAGACTATGTCAATTTCTTCATGGATTCCTTCAATAAAGTGACAAGATTACTTTCTTATTCTTAAGTTAGAGATGCTACTACGTATGTTATGGCGGGATTCTCTTTAGTACCCAAGTTGACAGGTTTTGCTTCTTCGATGAGAAATGATGACTATTTAGGCCTGTAATCATGGATTAGAGGAAGAGGAGAATCATTATCTGGCACCTCAGAGAGGTTTTCACCAAGGGATACGCCCTTTTTTTTTACTATTTTATGATCAGATAGCACCCTAGAGGGGTTTTTGCTAGGGGGTCGATTTTTCTCTTTTTTATTTTTGTTTTATTCTTCATTTTTGCAGCTGAAGTTCTCATCTTCTCCAAAGTATGCCTTTGGTTCTAGTTTGTATACATATGCCGAGTCTTGCCCCCAGTCATTGATTTTCTCAATTGCTCCCATAAATATTAGGAGCATGTCCTTGCTTTGGAACTCATCAACGTGCATGATACTTGGTTTGTCCCAGTCTATGAGTTCAGGATGGTGGAGGGGAAGGTTAATGAAGAGAATGGAAAGTTGGTGTAGGAAATAATTTCCTAGGAATCTTTCATCATCAAAAACATCATCATACGCTCTCACAACTTTCTCTTCCAGGAAATCTTTGATGTCAGTGATTTCACCTAGGGACAGACAAGAGGCAAAGATGTTTTCATTGGATAAGGTGGAAGAGAGGATTGTTTTTGGGTCTGAATGGGTTTGAGATGAACTGGTGATAGAGGTTCCAATATTGATCCTGGGAAAGCGATTGGAATGTGGAAAGGATGTTTCCAATACATTGAAGTATGCAAAGGGCTTGGGATCTGCATAGATGGTGATCTCAGTGTCGTTATATGGAAATTTGATGCATTGATGGTAGGTGGAGGGGACACCTTACATAGAATAAATCCATGGGTGTCCAAGGAGGATGTTGAAGGGAAGGTCAAGATCAACAATATGACATAATCTATCCTGGATAACTAGGCCCACTTGAATGGGAAATGATATGGTGCCTTCAGAAGTACGCTCCAGATTGTCATATGCCTTTATTATGATGACATCATTTTTTATATCAGCTTCAGTGCAACCCAACTATTTTATGAATTTTAGAGTACATAGGTTTAGGGTCTAACCATTATCTATAATGACCCATTTAATGGAAAAATATTTAACCATGAAAGCAATACGGAGTGGGAGATTATGATCAGTTTCTTCTGAGGGTACATCTGTTGGCTTAAAAGAGACTCCACAAGATGTAGACAGGTTTTTGACAAGGTTCTAGAATTTAGTGAGGTTGATGTCGTTGGGAACATGGGATTCTTGTAAGGCTTTATTGAGGATTTCTTGATAAGTGGGTGAAGTACGAAGGAGATCCAGGATGGAAATTTGGGCTAGAGTATTCCCTAGGTGTTCCAAAATATTGTATTGGGTCCTAGAAGATGGTGCGGGACCGACATCTACAAATTTTATCCTGCCTCTATGAGTGGTGATTGGGCATTGGTTATCAACACCCTTGACATGGATGACATTGACAGAGGACTAGACTTCGGATATGAAACCTATGAGATTATTGTAGTTGATATATGCATTCATATAATATTTTTTGTTGACATTGTTCTCCTTTCTTACCCTTCCCCTGATCAGAGGACTGAGTAGGATTTCTTGGGCCTATGCCTGAAGTGTGTTTAGGGAATGCATTTTGATAAATTTTAAGGCCCACATTTGCGGTCAATGAGATCTTGGATGTAATGATTTAAATTCATGCATTTGAGAGTGGTGTACCCCTTAACACAATGGTATTCATAGTACTTGTTGTCTATATACCAGGCTGGCTTAGGTGTTAAGTCATCAAATGGCTACATTTTTGGGTACACAACCTGGTTAGCTTGGACCAGCTTGCAGAAGATGAAATCTATGGGTTCACCCAAAGGGGTAAAAATGCATTGTGGTGCATTCAAAGCATGAGGTATTTTCTTTCCCTGCAAGACTGATATAGCATTTGTCTGATTCATAGGACTTTGATAGTTGTGTTGATATGATGTCCCCGGAGGGGGATAGATAGTTGTACCCTGAGGGTGCATGTTTTACTAGTAAGTTGGTTAGGAATACACAGGATTGGGCTATTGATACATGGGAGGAGGTTGAGGGTACATGGGTGGTGCTTTTTGATAAGTTTGGGTAGGTGCATTAGGACTGGCTACCACAACTTGAATGTGTTTGGTGTCAGTGGCTCTGTTAGTTACCATGTTCTTGTTCTTGTTCCAATACTGTGACCAATCATTTTTATGTTTATCAGGTTGGGATTCCTTGTAGTTCTTGATGGAACCATCTTCTATGTAAGATCCATACCTTTGATCCTGATGTCTTGATAAGTTTGAATGAAATTCATGTGCATGTGATAGGCGAGCTTAGGATGGAGGTTGTTAATGAATATTTTGATAAGATGTTTCTCTAGGGGTTGGTAGGACAACCTTGTAGTAATCCCTTGCTAGTGTTGAAGATAATCGGCCAGGCTCTCTCCTCCATTTTGTTTGGAATTGCATACGTCAAGGAGTGAGAGTTCATTTTTGACATTATGTGCGTATTGGGCCACAATTTTTTTAGATAATTCAGTGAAAGTAGAGACTGTGTTGTAAGGGATTTTGTAGAGCCATTTGAGAGAAGTTCCCCCTAAGCTCTTGGGAAATATTCTCATAAGGAAATTATTGCTATAGGCCACTTCTTGACATACCATGTAGAATTCTTTCATGTGGCTCATAGGATCTCCCTTCCCCCAATGTTTATCAAATTTGGGTGTCTCAAAGTGCTTAGGGAAGAGTATGGCAGTGATAGATTGATCAAATGGATAAGGACACACCTCTTCAAACTTGAATGTTTTAGTCTCTATCCCAGCTTTTAGCTCCTTGAGAGCATTCTTCATTCCCTCCCATTCATGATTGATTTGTGGGGGAGGATTGTTAATCATGATTGCATGGTTTCCTTTAACCTGATATGGATCCAATGGAGAATATGAAGGATTTTGTGGGGGATATTGTGGTGTTTAATATGATGGTTGTTGGTCAATGTATATGGGATGCTATGGTGAAACTTGAGGCTGAGGGGAATATTGCAGTGTAAGAGATGTTGGTGCTTGATAAGGTTGTTGCAACTATTGGAAGTATGCTTGTATTTTCAAAGGCATTAGATAAGTGGAATGAGCCTATTATGCACCTGTATGGTGTGGAGGATAATATTTTTGTGGTAGAATGCCCCTAGTGGGAACAGTGAATTGTTGTGGAGGTGGAATGGTTTGTGATGCAGCAAAAGATGACATGACTAGGTAACTAGTAGAATGAGTTTGTTGTTGTTGCACGGGTTGGATGAAAGGATTAGAAAACTATTGCAGTGGTTGTGCCATGAAGGGATTTTTCCCCTTTATTTTTGGTTGTGGTTGTTGTGCAACTTGGAGGGTGGACTGTGCAGCTATGAAGTGGTTTATTTGTTGCTATTGTGCTTGGGACGTGAATGGATTGGTGATTTGTTGTTGTGGTTGTTGTTGTTTCTGGGATGGCTGCTCGATGGATTATTGTTGCTGAATAGGTTGTTGATGCTATTGGATAGGTTGTTGTTGGATTGGTTGTTGCTCTTGTTGGATAGATTATTGATGGATTGGTTGTTTCTTCTATTAGATAGGTTGTTGTTGCTATTGAATAGGTTATTGTTGCTGTTGGATGGGTTGGATGGGAATTTGGGGTATGATGAAGGGATTCATAGATGGTTGTTGCATGGGGGGATTTGGGTTGAACAACGTTTGAGGTAGAACTGCTGGCATACATTGTTATTGCATTGTTGGTAGAGCGGGAAAAGTGGACCCTTGCAGAAATAAGGGTTGGTTATAGGCATTGGTAGGTGGTATGCCTATGGTGAAGAAAGGCAAAATAGACATGGAGACTTGGGTGCTTTAATGCTGTGAACTAGTTGTTGCACTCTGAATAGGCTGAGTGGGAATGAGTGGAATGGTGGTTTGTTGAGTGCTGACCAGTGGTGGTGGAAACTGTGCGATGAATGCTAGGATTTCTTGTGAAAGAGGAGTGACTGTGGCTTGAGGAGGTGCCTAAAAAGTGATAGGGGGTATTATTTGTGATGTTGATGTTGCATCAAGAGGCGGGGCTCCTGAGGTAGATGAAGGTGTTGTGTGCATGATGGAGGGTGGAATGGAGGGATGAACTACTTGCGTGATAAGAGTTCCCACCTATAGGGCTCATTGAAGTGCATCACAAACTTCATTTCTGGTGGGAGGATAACGTTCCCCTGGGAGTGCCATAGGTCATGTGACAAGTATGGGTATAATCCAAGCTAGGAGTTGAAGTCCTTATTGTTGAATGTCCAAGAGTACCTGATTGTTGTTGCATCCACTCATGGTGTTTACCATGTGGACATGCATTGAATGGTTGATAAATGTTTCCATGGTCCTCAGGGTGGGAGTCTCATTAGTGTCTACCTAGATGTACTCAATTTGCTTGTTGGGTTGAGGTGCCTAAGTAACCATGGCATTGGTGTTGTCAATCATGGGACTAGATGAACTAGTAACAAGATTAGGATCCATGTTCTTCCTCTTCTTAGTAGCTCGTGTGATAGGTGGTATGAAATGACTATCCTATGGGGATATGAGATGCAAGATTTAATGCAAGGATATGCCTAGGAAGCTAAGGATGATAATGCTAGGATTAGGATGCATTTAGGATGGTGAATATGCTCTTATGGGTTAAGGATGACTTTGGTGCATGCACAGATTAAGGGTTGCTTTCCCTAATATAAGATCAAGTGGATATGATTGTCTACCTAAGACAGACTTGTGGTCTTTGGTGGATGAGATTCTTTGTTGATGCAATCCAACCTTTTGATCAAGGTGATGAGGTTGCAAAAGACAAAGGGGATTATCCTAAACAATGCTTAGTTTAAGGACATTCAAGGATGATATTTTATTAAGATGTAGGTTTTTAGCAACTCAAAAGGTGATGCAATACCAAGTGAGGGATGTGATCAAGGATGCTTTACATGATGATTAGGATGATGCTAGGCTGATTAGGATTGATTTGATTAATGTAGGATCATGATAGGATGAGTGTGTGATGTGTTTCTAAAGATGAAAACCTAAGGGAGGTCCTAAAATGCAAGCTAAGTGAGCTTAAGAAGTGGAGGAACTTTCATTTGTCATGGTAAACTAACTAGTCATATTGCTCAAATCCAACAAAAGTAGATTTTAGATGATATTTTCCCATGAAACAAGAAACCTTGTTGTTGTAGATCACTTTGTCAAATTCTTCCCATTTATGAATCTCTTGTTTGATGGAATCAATGATGTGTTGGTACTTGGTAGCCTCTCAGGTTGTGTTTTTCTGTTCTCTTTGCATGGGTGGTAATGAAGTTGTTACCTTCTTATGCTTCTTAGAATCGGTCATGTCCTATATGTAGATTTGATCTTGGATGAATAGTTGGAGGTTTTAGGACATATCTCATAAAAGACCAAATTCTAAAAATTAGAGCCCAAGGTAATCTTTGAAAAAGGGATGTTGTCTTGATAATTTGGCAAAAGTTTGATCTCATTCTGATTTTCAATAAATTTGTTCCATGGAAAGAACCAATTTCAACATAGTCAAACTAGAAAAGAACAAGCATGTATCTGAAAACAATCTGACAAGGGACAAATAAACCTTGAAGGATGCAAGCACGTGACAAATTTGAATGTTGGGTATTCCATTCATGTTTTGGATTTGTCAATGTTCTTCAAGCACTCAACGCATAAAATCTACCTAAGGAACTGGAATAGCATGAAAATACTTGCTCATAAGCTTAGGCACACACACAAGAAATAATCAGAATATGGTCATCATGAAGCATGCAATGGCTCCAATCATGACATCATATTGTCTAGTTACAAACGCTCAGGGTGGCACGAATGTACAAGTGATCTTGAGGAAGTTACTATCTACCTTGCACAAGAATTATCACCTTTTGGGGGTGTTTTTGGTAGCTTCTAAGCCTAGAGTGTTTAGTAAGGTTCTCTGTTCGATTGTATCCTCTATGTCCATGCAAGCAGGATTCAAGCGTATAGCCCATAAAGCATCTTGACAAAATTGGTCATGTAAATGTGATTGAGACCGCTAGGCCGGACTTAAGTTAGACGAGAGCCAAGTATAATCTCAAATACCAATCAACTCCTGAGGCTTTAACCCCAAAGAGTAAATTTGATTAACGTGAGTTAGAGTGGTGTGGCTTACACCTCGTTCTCACATGGGTCATTCCTGGGAGATTTTTCCCTAAACCAACAGGCCCATCTAAAGGATTCAAAGTAAATTGGATTGGTGACAAAAATAAGTCTAGATTTTTTATTCTCCCATAAGGGGAAAAGAGCATAGTCTCCTATCCAGTATCATTTTCTCCATAAGCACGCAAGACAAGTTTTGTTCTTTCCCAAAAGATTTAATTATTTAACACAAAGCAAGTGTGTCTAGGTTTTTGATCCTCCCAAAAGGGAAGAGAGCATAATTCCCTAACACTTGCTTTGGATTAGATAACAAAATCTAGCTAATTATTCTATGTGCCTAAAAAAGATTAACACAAAATGGATCATTTGGTTGATTTTGATGTGAGGCAACTTGTAAGACAAGTGTGAGTAGTTTTGAAGTTGTGTCTTTGACAAGCGGTGTTGCAAAACAATTGACAAGTAGTTTCAATTTAACTCTTTGACAAGTGTTGAAAATACCAAAAACCACTAGACAATTGTTAGCAAATGATCAAAACAATTTGTTAGAGCGCAGATGTCAATTTAGGGTGCAGACGCTGATCTTGTGTTATAGGATTAAAATAACAGAATGTAGAAAAATAGGCCAGAAAACACAAAAAACCAGAAAATCTGTTATACCAATCATAGACGCCGATTGATAATTTTCCTTCACTTTCATTTGTGCAGACGCTAAAACCTAAATCAATGTTTCCATAGACATTGTTGTACCTGCAAGTTCACAAAAACACAACAAAACAGCAAACAAAGTTACTTTTTCCTTCTTCTTACTCTTTAGTTTGATTAAATTTAGCCATTTTGAGAGTTTTAAAACAATTAAAAGCTAGTTTTATTTTACAAAGCGATCAAGATTCATTCCCCTACTAAAATTTTAACATTTTAACTGCTTGTAAAATTAATTTCTGCTAAAAAATAGAATTCTAAAATATTAAAAAGCAGTCGGAAAGATAGTGGATCTTGAAAAATTGAAAAGTTTTTTTTTCAAATCCTCAAAATGGCAATGCTAGGTGGAGACGCCAGTTCAGTTCACAGACATTGGTTCAACGTGGATGCCAAATGATAGTTCAGAGAGAATTGACATTTGCGCTGACTCCTGTCCATAAAAAGCAGACACTGATCCGCATGCTTGGCAAAATTTGAAAGAAAGAAAGACAAGAAGCTAGAAAATTTAGGGACGTGGGTCTCACCGAGCATGCCAGAATGTAGTATGGTAAAATATTCTACATGTTGGGAGCAAGCTCAAATATAAAAAATGTTAGAGGATTAGCACATATAAATCATATAATGAACAAGAAACCAACAAGACTCCATCATAACATCAGATTAAGCTTTAAAAAAAGGTAAATTGCACCCTATTCTACTTATTTTGATTTTCTCTTTTGATTTATTGTAGGTGTGCTCTCTCAAACACACAAAATGCAATGGCCCCCAATGAAAATTCAAGATTACAAATAATGAAGGAATTCAAGAACTAGTATAAGGAACTAGTCTCAAACTCTTCACAAGATGATCTAAATTAGTCATGGAGATGATATGCAAACTAATTGAAATGAACTATGCAAGATTGAAGCTATGATTCATTTACCAAATTAAAATATTATCATGTGATATCTATGTGATTTAAACATGAAACTAATAACATATGAAAATATGAAATCTAGAGCTATGTTAGCATAATAACAATGCAAATATGAGAGATGATAAATGAAGAGGAGAAGGCCTTTATTTATAGATTTTTGGAGGAGAAGAAGAGGGAGTTGATGATGTGGCATCCACATAAGAGCCACATAAGGGACACATAGGCTTGAAAGGATGGAAAATTTTGAGTCAAACTTGGCATTAAATGTTGAGTGGCTCAACATTTCCAAGTGGGAGAAAAAATTGTAAGAAGAATTTAAGAGGGATGGGGGACCTTTTGGGAGAGAATTTCTCCATGTGGGTGAGCATTCCATTAGCCTTAAAAAGGTTAGGAATCACCCTTTAAGCATGATCAAAGGATAGTTAGGTGGGGAAATATGCTTAGGAAATGAGGTGATGGGAGTAGGGTAGGAATAGGGT
>MU225491.1:155976-196179 GCA_018584345.1 Thuja plicata | reverse complement strand
ATTCAAATTAAATTTGAATAAATCATGGTTTAGAAGAATTAGGAATATGGAGAATTTAATAAATGTAAATTTATTAAAAAGGGAATTTCATGAGACAAATGTATTTAAATGAAATACATTAGAATAGAATTTAAGCTATTGATAAATACTAGCAAATGAAACTATTTAATTAATTAAATTAAATAGTTAGAGGAATAAGAGGGAAAATAATATTAATAATAATATTAATATTTTTGGACGTCTACAAGGGCAACTTCCAAAAGGCATCCATATTAGGGTTTTACCATTCTCTGAGAAAATAGAAACCCACGGTTGTAGAAGAGTGTATAGTACTCCACATGATCAGTTTCCACATGTCTTCCATGTCTTCACCCATCATCAAATCTTTCACGATTAGCTCTTGCAAATATTAATGACCGTCATAGGAATCTGTCATAATTGTTTTAGTCATTATTACCTTACACATTGTCCAAAGTGTCGACATTTGGAAAATAACCTCTACCATAGAAAATGGATGCCTAGATCCACCTAGAGAAAGTTTGATCATCCTTGTCATCTTCCGAGTGTAGTGCAAGCACAACATGTCCACTCAACTAAATGACAGAATGAATATCAAACTTAAATACATTATTTGCAATTAATTAATTATAAAAGAAATAATATCAAATATAAGGAAATATATAAGGTTGAGACACCTTATTCCTAACAAAATATATAGGAGTAATGACTTTCCATGGACGGGTGCCATAATAATAGGAGGAGTAGCCAGGTACTCTTTTAATTCTCTAAAGTTGGCTTCACAGTGTTCATCCCATTTGAAAGTGACCCCTTTATGTAGTAATTTAATAAAGGGTTGTACTCTATCTACAAGTTGTGACATGAACCTCCTAATTGATTGAAGTCTCCCTTGTAATGTCCTCATTTGACTGATGTTTCGTGGAGGAGTCATCTATAGAATAGCTTTAACCTTTGCCAGGTCTACTTCAATTCCTTTTGCTGAAACAATAAACCCTAAGAGCTTTCCTTATTGGAACCCAAAGGCACATTTCTTAGGATTGATCCTGAGTTTAAATTTCTCCATTTGATCTAATATCTTTCTTAAATCAGTAATATGAGTGCTCCTTTCTTTGGATTTGGCTAAGGTGTCATCCATGTAATCCTCCATGTTTTTATGCATCATATCAAGGAATATAGCAGTCATTTCTCTTTGATATGTAGCACTAACATTATTTAACCCAAATGGCATGACGTTCCAGCAAAATGTGCCCCATACACATGTAAATGTGGTCTTCTCTTGATCCTCATGGGCAATTTTTATATGATTATAGCATGAGAAACTATCCATTAATGAATACATTTGGTAGCCCGCTGTGAGGTCTATGACCATATCAATATTAGGCAGGGGGAAATAGTCCTTAGGGCATGCCTTGTTTAAGTCTCTAAAATCCATATAGATCCTGGTAGATTTATTAGATTTAGAAACTAGGACCACGTTGGAGATCCATCCTGCGTAGGCAATGACTCTGATGAGTCCAACTTTCAACAATTTCTCTAGCTCCACTTTTACTAGTAATGCAACATGAAGATGCATATTTCTAAGTTTTTTTTTCATGGGTTTGATCCCAGGAGCTATAGACAAGTGGTGCATTATCAATTTAGGATCTAGTCCAGGAAAATCTATATAAGACCATGCCAAGTTGGTCTTCTTCTCTTTCAGGAACTCGGTGAACTATGTCTTCTCCTCTTCTGACAAAGATTGTGCTAGGTGAACTACTTGAGGAATTTCAGTAGTGCCCAAGTTAATTGGTTTTATTGGTTCTATCAGTACTAAAGACCTTTCTTGAAAGCGCTCAGGGAGGATATCAAGAATCTCATCCTTTGGCACCTTGGAGAGGGTTTCACCATCATATACGTCCTTTGTTTTTACTATTTTAGGATCTGACACTACCACAACATGGTTTTCATCGTCAGTTCCCTTTTCATTTTATTTTTCAATTTTTGACTGAGAAACTTGATATCCTCCTATGACATGTTCATGCTCCTTGCATTGGTGGAAGAAGGGTAAGGTTCACAAGCGTTTAGATAGAAAGCCAAGGTGTAATCATTAGGAAATTCATAGATAGGAGTAGGATCTGTATTAGTCCAATCAATTAGGTCTGGATTTATCAAAGACAAGGAGTCAAACTCTGGGAAGGACAACATCACATTAACATCAAGAACATTAACTGACATGACATGTCCTATTAAGTTAATTTCTTTGATGTTTAGATCAATAAGAGTTAGATCATCATTAAAAGGGTCATTTTTAGTTATATGTGGACCAAACTCCAGTGACTTGTCAGTAGAACTTTCATCATCATCTCTTTGTAAAAGGAGGCTTCTTGCTTGTCACCTTTGAAGTTCTTTTAGACTTATGAGAACACCATTTTCTCCATCAATGATTGGGGGAAGGAACTCTTCCTCTGCTTCAAGAATATCACTATTGTTGGGAGTAGTCTTAGAATATTTGTTGGGTGCTGATGGAGCTACAAACATGTGAATCAAATCTATTTCAATTTCATCTATAGTGACAGATAGCTCATCCCATTCATAATCATGTGAGTCAGTTACTTCATCATCGACCTATTTAAGAATTCTGCAATAGTTATCTGATGTACTCGATTAGCCACCTTTGGATCAAAGTCTAGTAAATCAATGATATGTGTGATTTTGACTAACTGCCCCCAATTAGGATGTGAATCCTATTGTTGAGGTGTGTCTTTAGTAACTTTTTCTATCAATAGTATATCTAGATCATCTTTGGTTGTGTCTCCTACCTCTTAAATATGAGCCTATGATAACAAAGGTATGCGAAGATCTTGTGGTACCTAAAATATTGGTACATAGAAATCTCCTTGATAGTTGGTATTCTCTATGCCAACATGTAATAATATTTCATAGGACCATGGTTCTAGTTCTATCTCTTTTGTTTCATCACTCCCTTTTTCAGAGATCAGACTATCTTTTGAAGTAGGTTTGTCAGATTCATTATTAAATCCTATTCCTATTTTTTCTCTGGTATTCTTGAAATCCATTTGTACAAGTTAAATAAGTCCTCTTCCTATGTCACTTAGAGGTCCTTTTAATTTATATCCCATTTTTTGAGGAGGTCGTATCTTTTACCATACTGCTCTAGGGATATTTCTACATGTTTGACCTCTGCTTCTATCAGTTATCCTTTGTCAAGTCAGGCCAAGACTGCCTTTTCTTCTATTTTATCTAAAGAAGATGTGGATACCTTAACCATTCTAGTGCCTTGTGGATTTCCAGCTCTTTAGATTTGGCAAGTGTGAAAGATGAGGAGGATCTTCCATAGGATCTTGATGATATTGGAAGTTTTTTAAGTGATGGAGTCCGGTCCAGCTTGTATTATCCCATACCTATTTTTTCAAGTTTTAAGGTCTTTCCAAAAATCTTCATCACCATGTCTTTGGTAGTCTCAGGAGAAATTTCATCCATAGTGTCTTTGTTATGTGGAATCATACTACCTACTTTGATATTGTTGCAAGTATAATTAGCATCTATAGGAATGGTCACCTCCACCCCATTATGTGGGAACTTAATATACTGGTGGTAATTAGACAGCACAGCTTGCATTTTGTGGATCCATGGTTTCCCTAATAGGATATTGTAAGCTAGGGGTAGATCCAGAACTTGACATATGAAATTCCATTCAACCGGCCTAACTCTGATGGGTAGAACAATAAGACCTTTAGAGGATCTTTCTTCCTTATCATAAGCTTTAATAGTATTTTTTCTTCTAGAGTCAATGGTTTTTTCTGAAAGACTCAATTTCCTGATTAGATTAAGGGTACAAATATTCAATCTGGCACCTCCATCTATCAATACACATATAACACATGATTTATGAATGAGGACTTCAATATGAAGGGGTTGATTATGTGGATGGGTCAATGATTTATCACCCTCTTTAGAAAAGGAAAGGTAATGCGGTGTTGAGATATGGTTAACCATGAAATGGAATTTGTTTATATCAAGGTCCTTTGGTACATTTGCGGTATGTAGGGCTTGTTCTAGGATTTCCCTATGCGCTGTGGAGATTTTGAGAAACTCAAAAATGGAAATTTTAGCAAAGGTTCATTGCAATTGGTCCACCAAGTCATACTTTGCTATAGGAATAGTAACCATGTGTTTTTCTACTGGTTTGGGGATGGTAACAATAGGAACTTTGGATGTTGATGCTGGTTTTGGTGAGAAATTAGGTCCTTTGATCGTGACTTGTGCTTGGCTCCTAGTCACCACATTGGATTGGAAATAAATAACTTTGATTGTGACCACATTAAGTGATTCAATTTTTATGTCTAACATATTGATCACATTATCATTATTGGAGTAGGTGTAGTTTACTTCATTACATTTTTCCTTTAGATGCTTCCCCTTTCTCGTAGTTAGGGAATGAATGGTTAAATGTTGTATGATCTTCATTGGTAGTGTGTCCTTCCACTTTGATGTTTCCTCCTCCAATAAGGTCTTGGATAACATTTTTGAGTTTAAGATAGTTTTTAGTCTTGTGTCCATTATTTTTATGAAAGACACAGTAAGAATTATCATCCCACCACTTGGGTTTGACTGCTGGTTCCCATGGTTTGGAATCTAGGATTGTGAGAACTTTTTTGTCTAATAGTGTCTTCAAAATAGTCTCGAGAGGTTCTCCCAAAGGAGTGAATGTTCTTTTAGGTTTTGAAGTCCATGTCTGACCTTTTCTATTATCCATGTTTTCTTTGGGTATGGGGGTCTTTACCTTGGCATCTTTGCTTTCTTGCATGTTGTTAGTAAGATTGAATGCCTCAGGTTTTGGACCAACATTGGATGCGCATACCACTCCATCATTGAAAACATTTTTTCTTTGTTTCCACCATTTAGGCCTGGAGTTGGATTTGTTAGATTTATTTTCACTTTGAAGAGTGATCTCTCCCTTTTTGACCATAACTTCTTAGATATAGAGGGTGTTCTTAATCATCCTATCGAAGCTAGGGGAGTCTTGCATTTGCAATGCGTATCTCAATTTTGGTACCAAGTTATTGATAGAGATTTCCATCTTTTTATATTCACAAATACCTCTTGAATACCGTACAAAGATTTTCCTCCACCTTTGTAGAAAGTGGGTAAAGGATTTGCCAGTATTTCATTTAGTGTTACATAGATCTATCATAGTCATGTCATGCTTGATATTATAGGAGTAATGTTGGATAAAATATTGAATTAACTATTGGCAAGTTGACTCTCAAAGAGTATATGGCTTATTTTGTGTTGTCATTATGGCAACAAAGTCATATGAAGTTTTGACAGTAAACTATGAAGTGAAAATTGACTAAGTGCAAAAGACAAAACATAATAGTGACTTGCAGTCAATCAGAGCATCAATGCACATGTGTATGACCACATCAGAATATGCACATTCAGACTTAATCTCTATGGTATGTTGTTATGCTTATCCTATACATGCATGGTATAGAATGTCAGTACAGACAAGTTACAAGAAGAACAAGTACACTAGCAGTTCAAAATACAGAGTATGAAGTGGACTTCATGATTTTGATTAGCGTGTAATATTTTGTTATGTAAAGACTAAGCACCTATTTTATTAATTTTGTAATCATATATTAAACATTGTTGTAAAAAATCTTAATCCAATTTATTCAGAAGTGTTGTGTATTATTTTTTTGGGCCGACTAAGGTCTTGTTTGTAGTCACATCTATTCAGGCATAAAGATATATATATGCAATGTAAAGATATATTGCAAGTGTCATTGAAATAGTTAGAGAAGATGTATAGCAAAGAAGTATGAAGATATCAGTATGAGATAGAGCCCTTAAATAAGTTAAGAGCATAAGCATGTACCTAGAACTGATCAAACATCTGTGTCACATATAGCAGTTCACTTTTGGATATAGTGCATATCTATTCTTAGGAGTTTGCAGCCTTCTTTCTCTTTGAGCAGTGAGCTCTTGGACAGTGAGTCCTCACCCCTAATAGGGTTGTTTGTAAAATACTCCTAACAGGGTAAGACCCTTAACTAGGTCATTGTACTTACATTGTAAAGACTACTCCTAACAGGGAAAAGGAACTCTAACAAGTTCATTATACTAGTGCAATATTTGTGGGTACTAATTCCAACCGGGGTTTTCCTCTAATAAAGGTTTCCCCATAATCATATCTTGTGTTATGTGATCTTATATTAAGCTTCAAGTGTTATATGATTTATTTATATTTAAATTTGTTGAAATTGAATAAATAGCTAAACACCGATTCACCCCCCCCCCCTTCTCAGTGTTTCCAACAATTGGTATCAGAGCCTAGTCCTCAGAGAGAAAAGTTTAACCACTTGAGGAGATCATGGATTCAGTAGAAGTCAAACATATGAAAAATAATCTTGAAGTAGCCCTTGAAGATCTAGAAAGATTTGAGAAATAAAATGAAGAACTTAAACTAAAATTTGATGGCTCACAAATGCTTATCAAGAAACTAAGGAAAGAACTAAAAGATTGCTCCGCCAATGATTTGAAACTGAATGAAGAGAAAAATGTCTCTGAAAGATAAGATAGAAGAATTGAATGATCAGTTAACTAATAGCTTAATAGCTATTGAAGAGAAGAACAAAGAAAACAAACAGTTGTATGAAGAACTCATGCAAGCCAATATGAAAATCTTGGAATTAGAAAATATCAAGAACAAAATTGAATCTTAATTATCAAGAGCAAAAGACAAGATTGATAAACTACACACAAGCTCTAATATGATTCAATTATATCTCTATGCACAAATGCTAAAAGGTGATACCACTAGTATGGGATACAATTTATCTCAAACTAAGATCAACTCATTACAAGAAAGAAAGAAAGCTGAAACTGAATCTTTAGAAGAAAAGAAAACTGAAAATCATGAAGAGACTAAAGTAGAATCACCAAAAGATAAGCAAAAGGTATTCAATCATACTTTCTATGCTCGTAACAAGCATGGACACTTTGAAAGAGATTGTAAGAATGTAAGACCCTTCAATGGTTACTATTACTCCTGTAATAAGTTTGGTCATAGGGCTATTCATTGCAGAACAAATCAAATAAATCAGCCACAACTTAACCAAAGGAATCAAACTCAATTCAATAAGAGAAATCAACCTCAAAGACACTTTCAAAAAATTACATGTTAGATATGTAACTACAATGGACACACAACCAAGCAATGCAGCATGATGAATACAAACACTAGACCTCTTATCATTTGTCACTCATGCGGAAAAGTTGGACATATCTCAAGAACAAAAGGACAAGAGAATCCCAAGAAGTCTTTGTTTGAAGAATCAGGAGAAGTCAAAATTATGGAAGCTAAAACTAACTTAGATAAAATATGGGTTGAAGTAAAGAAGGATAATGAAGAAAACAAGGTAGTAGATGCATCCTCAGTGGATGCACCTTCGAATTCTGAATAGTTGACCCTCATAGTCTTAGGGGGAGCTATTCTAGCTCTTAACCCCTATGTGGCTGGTATACTCATCTCTGAGTATGCGCCTATGGATTCATGCATGTAATCATGAATTAAGGTTGTATGCATTCATGAATTGCCTTCACTTCATTCAAAACAAATTTTGAAATTCTCTCTGTAAACTGCTTTACGACAATGAGCATTAAATGCAATTGATCTTTATATAAATTGGCAAAAGATCTTAAAAACCTCACTTTGTATTTGATATTGAAGCATTCAAAAAGTAGATAGGCATTGAGCATCAAAGCACTACAACTTGAAGGATTAGTTGTTTTGTGAATGGATTACATTTGGAATGGAACCTTAGCAGTCATGCCATTTTAGAATCGTCATGAAACCCTACTTAACCTAGTTTCAAGTAAGTATGGAAACCCCTATTGTATTCAACATTGCTGAGAGGAAGACATTTGTTTTTAAGAAGCATCCATTCAAGTCCATACTAGATGATGTCAAAGGAGCATTCTCTAGGACTCTGCTTGGAGTTGTACATTTAGAAGACATCCACGCATATGTTTATTGCAAGAAGGAAATAGTTGGAGACAAAAGAATTGCACCTCTCATGGGTTCTATGATGAAACCAGACTATACATTCAAGGATGAATACACATATCTCACTGATAACCCTATCTTTGAGTATTCCAATGCGCATGAGTTCTATGAGCCAGAATGGGTGAAGATATTACTGAGTAGGATACATGATGATCTATACTGGATAGGTGAGGTTCATGTCTGCATCACTGTAGATCTAATTCATGAGATGACTAGACTCCCTAAGACTAGACCAGTTCTTCCAACTAGTAAAGATGTTAAGAAACATGTTGAGAAAGCATTCTTATCCAGGAGTGATAGGCACCATATGATAGTTGATCCCATCAAGGAAGATGAAATAAATCTAGTCACCATGATACTAGGTTATAAATTCTAGCACGCAAGCAGATTAAATAATGTATCTGTAGCTACTGTCTTAGCAACAATAAAAATAGTGAATGATAATACTCAGTACAACCTATGTGAGATATTGCATGCTCAATTGATTGACAAGATCTACGCTATTAAGCATGACAAGAGAAAGATATTTAGGTTTGGCTCACTGATCATATATCTCTACTTCCACATAGTAGGAAAGGTTGCAAATCTCTACCTAGACAAAATCAAACCCACTATGTCACAGATTTCACAAAAAGCCACATCAGAGAGTAGTGTGAAGGAATCTATGGACATGGACATCAGACATTCAGGATCAAGATGCAGAAGAGGTTTAGGATACCTGAGAAAATAGTTGAGAAGTACAAAGACACCATATGATTCATGGTGGAGACTGACTGTACTTGCATGGAGGAAGTTGAGCCTAGAACAAATTGGATTCACCCTCTTGGTTATGAAGTTGAAGAACATGTTTTGGAAGGTTATGCACAAGTCCTCCTATCTACGCCCAAGGATCCCAATGAACCTAGATGGGGCACTTATAGAGAAAAGACAAATCAAGTTAATTTTGTCTTATACAATGCTGAGAACAAAAGGAAGACATCTAGGATTACCTCAAATATCCTAAAAGTTCATGGTGTTACACAAGAAGAACTTGACAGAGATAGAGAAGCTAAGATAGCCAAATAACTTGAGAAGACTCCCATAGAAGTAAAAATGGAAAAGATTGATGATATTCCCAAGAAGAAGAAGAAGAAATCAAATGAAGATACATCTGGGCCATCAACCACCATTGATCTAGAAGCATCTCCACCATAAGTACCTAGCAAGAAGTCTAGAGGAAGGAAGAAAACACCCACTAGTCATCCATCCTCAAGAACTACAAGGAGAAAGGTAAATAAAACACAAGCTCCTCCTGAGGTAGGCTTCAGACCCAGTCTTAAAGTCTTAAGGAATAGAATTGTCAATGACAGAAGACTAGAATCTCTCAAAAATGTATATGACAAATATCAAGACATAGACAAATCAAAGATTCATTCTATGATCATCTCTCACATGATTAAGTTGAAAAGGATAGTATTGGAGCTCCAAAGTGTCATACCAGACAAGGTATGGAACATAATTGATATGTTAAAGAGGCAAGCAATTGAAGAGGATATGAGGATAAGAGAAGAAACATTGGATAGTCTTCTCCTGGTGTGCTCGCATGATGAGAAAGTCATTTTTGTTGGATTTAGTAAAGCCACACCAAAGAACCAAAACAATAATTCTTCATATCATGAACAAGGAGTATGATCTGGTCAGTGAAGAGACTCATAAAGTATTTGAGTGGGTATTTCAGGATAGACATATATATCTATCAATGACGCCTATAACCAAGACAACTCCAGTTCCTCCTAAACAGGTTGCAGAACCAGTAATTCAGAATGCACCTAAGACATGTCCACAAATTTCAGCACCCTCAGTCACAATAGCCTCTGATACAGCAAAAGAATCAGGGGATACTATAGTGATTGAAAATATCAAGATATCCATGAAAGCTTCTGATAATGATATGGAAAAAGTTGATAAATCATTTGTAAGCACTAAAGGAATAGAGAAGGCATGCACTGATGATACATCTTTGCAAGAAGATAAACTTCCCTCTATAGATTCAAAAGACTTGAATAAAGAGGAAGATAATCAAAAAATGAGACACTAGTCATGGAGATCCCAGTTAAAACTAAATTCATGGATACTAGTTAGAATACCATATTCACACCATCCATTCAACCATCTACCTCATTGTTATCAAGTTTAACTCCTAACTCAGAAAGTCTAGATGCATGGGGTGAAGAAGATTTAATAGAGATCAGTGTGCTATCCATGGAAAGGGACAAAGAGAAATAGGTTATGAGGAATCCTCTCTTCTTGGAATTAGTAAACATTCTAAATGGCCTAGTACCTATGAACAAGAAAGTAGTGAAAATTCAGTCAGTTG
Source organism: Thuja plicata (assembly GCA_018584345.1). Classification (NCBI taxonomy): domain Eukaryota; kingdom Viridiplantae; phylum Streptophyta; class Pinopsida; order Cupressales; family Cupressaceae; genus Thuja; species Thuja plicata. Next base: position 185,731 of record MU225491.1, on the reverse strand, counting down.
ATGATGTAGATAGTATACTAACAAGCTTCAAAGCACATTTTACAAGCTTAGTAGACTCAACTACTAGAATTGCAGAAGATGAGTACAAAAAGGAAAGGTTGAATGAACTAGTAAATAATTTTTCCCTAGATTTAAAGTCATTGAATATTGGCCAGACTATGTTGAAAGAGTTGGTAGCTAAAGGTAGAAATGTAATAGCCAACTACATGGATAGGGTGAAATTCACCTTTGAACATATCAAGAAGATAGAGGAGGCAGATATCTTGGTTGAAAGTATTAGGAAATCAGTCGAGATATCCACGCAAGACATGAACATCTGCAACAGTATCTATCAAGGTCAACTTGACAAGATTGAAAAGACAAAATTCAAGATTAATAAGATAAGAATTAGGTAGACCCAACTGAGAAATGCACTAGCACCCTCCTTAGCAATTCTGGATGAGAACATCAAATAGATTGATGCTACAATTGTCACATATTATCAAGGTCCCTACATGGACCTGATAAAAATGGAGAAGCTCAATTATACTATATGCACCCATCTCCAGACAGTTGATACAATGAAGGCATTATGGTAGAAAGAAATCCAGTCTCTTCATATTGGTTATCCAAATGTATACATGGAGTAAGTATTTAAAATACTTACAATTTTGTCACCTTTGTCATTAATGTAAAAGGGCGAGTAATGGATGTATGAGGAGAAGTGTATATATATGCAAATAAATATATAGTATATGTTAAGAGAAGAAAATATAAAGTTTTTTTGATGATAGTCAATTTTTGAGTAACTTGGCCACATTCCTTTGTTGCCATTAATGACAAAGGGGATATTGTTGGAAAGTTGACTCCTAGAGAGTATATGGCTTATTTTGTGTTGTCATTATGGGAACAAAGTCATATGAATTTTTGATAGTAAACTATGCACAAGTTAGTATGCACAAGTTACAAGAAGAAAAAGTACACTAGCAGTTCAGAATACAAAGTATGAAGCCAACTTCATGATTTTCATTAGCGTGTAATCTTTTTTTATGTAAAGGCTAAGAACCTATTGTATTAAGTTTGTAATCATATATTAAACATTATTGTAAACACCCTTAAGCCAATTTATTTGGAAGCGTTGTGTATTATGTTTTTGGGCCGACTAAGGTCTTCTTTGTAGTCGCATCTATTCAGGCATAAAGATATATATATGCAATGTAAAGATATATTGCAAGTGTCATCGAAATAGTCAAAGAAGATGTATAGTAGAGTAGTATGAAGATATTAGTATGAGATAGAGCCCTTAAATAAGTTAAGAGAATAAGCGCATAACTGGAACTGATCGGACATCTGTGTCACATATGGTGGTTCACTTTTGGATATAGTGCATATCTATTCTCAGGAGGTTGTAGCCTTCTTTCTCTTTCAGAAGTGAGCTCTTGGACAGTGAGTCCTCACCCATAATAGGGTTGTTTTTAAAAGACTCCTAACAGGGTTAGACCCTTGACCAGGTCATTGTACTTACATTGTAAAGACTGCTCCTAACAGGGCAAAGGAACTCTAACAGATTCATTATATTGGTGCAATATTTGTGGGTACTAATTCCCACCAAGGTTTTCCTCTAGTCAAGGTTTCCCTATAATCATATCTTGTCTTATGTGATTTTATATTAAGCTTCAAGTGTTATATGATTGATTTATATTTAATGTTGCTAAAATTGAATAAATAGCTAAACACTGATTCACTCCCCCCTCCCTCTCAGTGTTTCCAACATTAACTCCTCAAACGTCTTGACCTTTGGTTTAAGTTTTGAGACCCATTCCAGGGCATTTCCTCCTAGACTTCAAGGAAAAATCTGCATGAGGTAAGTAGGTTCATGCATGTACTCTATGCTAAGAGCACAAAATTCTCTAGCATGGTCATGTGGATCGGTCTCTCCCGCATACTTGTCATATTTTGGCCTTGCCACATTTAGAGGGAATTGAACCATAGTGATACTCTTTTCGAAAGAAAATGGACAAATGCAGACTACAGAGTATTTCATTTTTGGTTTAGCCTTCTCTTTCTTGAGAGTTGCAAGCTCTGTTTGCATTAAGGTAAGTTTTTTGGTGAGAATAGAAATAGGAGTGGGTACCTCCTTTTCTTTGAGTTGTTCCACATCATAATCCTTGGGTAAATTTACAAATGTGGATGCTAGATGGAGAAAACATTTATCTTTATCTTCATCAATCATCTTTTCCATTATCTTGTGGAACCTCTTTCTCTGTTTGAGTTTATCGTATTCTTCTTTAGTGATGTCTTCCTCGCTGAACAATTCAAATAAAGGACATTCAAATGTGGGTTCTTCTTCTTCATCGATATCTTTGTCTTTTTTATTTTTTCTATTGTCATATTCGTCAAAAGCCTCAATCCTTCCATGAGTGGACCTGTCCATTTTTGGAGAATCTAGATCGAGTAGGGAACTGCAAGATGTTTTTCCTTGAAAGTGTAGTGATTTAGGAGATACTTTTGATCCTTTAGAGGTATACTTGTTGCATCTTATGTTAACCATGTATCTGTATCTCAACTTCGTCAAAGTTTCCCAATAGTGTTAGGTAGTACCACGAATCATTCAAGTGAGTGTGTCTAGGTGGAAGTATCATTTGTATCTTGGTGGAAGTAAATGCTTCCAACGTCAGAGGGTTAGAATGCCCTGATAGTGAGCTGGGAATCAAGTTGTTGTAAAAAGAGGATAAACCACACGTATTAAGACAGGTTGCAAGAAACTAACAAGACATGCAAGGTAGATGTCTAAAAAAGTGTTTTGACATAGCAACATGGAGACCAGAAAAGACAACAAGGACAGACTAAAGAGCCAAAAGTGTATCCAAATCAACTAATACTTTTTGAGAAACTATTGTGCAAGTGCCCACTATCCTAGATACAAGCTCCTAGATGTGATCCTAGAAATATAGTATGCAAGTTATTGATGACCCTAGATGCGAGCTTGAACCCTAGATGAGATGATATTTTGACCAGATACGAGCCATGATACTAGATGTGAGCAAGGATACCCAATTTGAGATGGAAAATCCAGAATATGAGTTTCTGATGTCTTTGTCAAATTTTTCTAGTTTTAAAACTTTTGTCTTGAAAGTGCGTGAAGTTAGTTTGATCACAAATTATGTCCTGAGACCTATCTGTGAGTGAAAAACACATGTGTAGACCAAGGATTGGAATTTGTTGCTTGTTTTAAAGGTGTTATTTTGTTAGTGATTGTTTAGATACATCAAGAAGATTTGCATTGTTAGGGGAATAAACATATCCTTATGCCCTATTTTCAAGGTGGAGGATGAAAATCCTTTCTTGTTGACTTAGGCACACACTCAAATGCTAATCAGAATATAGTCATCACAAAGCACGCAATGGATCCACTCATGATGTTGTATTAGCCGACTCCAAATGCAAGTGAGGACACGATATGACGAGTGTCTAGGGGTAATTAATTTTTGCCTGGCACAAGGATTATCACCCTTTCGGGGATGAATCAGGCATTTTGTCTATAAAGTTAGTTGTTTATGATGGGGCAATCTATTTGAAACCGTCCCCCATAGAATTGCACAAGGAAAAATTAAGGCATATAGCCCTATGAGTACTCAAATATGTGTAATCTCACAAGAAAGATTCAAGCGGCTCTGGTCTACATATACCCAAGAATGTTCAAGGAATGATGTCAAAATTCTAGAAACAAAACTGATTCCATCTTTTGAGGCTTTAGCCTATGAGGAAGAAACTATTTATAGTGAGTTGGAAGGATTGGCGTAAAACCTGTCCTCACTTAGGTTGTTCCTGGGAGATTTTTTCCTCAACTAACAAGCCCTCTACTATTAAATAAGCATACAAAGGATTGGCGAGTGTAGGATGTCTTGATTTATGATTCTTTGAAAGAAGAAGAGCATACTCTCCTATCCATGTCATTTTCTTCCAAAACAGAGTCAATAAAATAGTTTGTTCCCTCAAGAAATGTTGTGCTCAATTTAAGATGTTCCTATTTTAGGGAAAATAGAATGCTTGAAAGTAAATTTTTTTTTTTCAATTTCCCCAAATTTAGATGAGTATCTTGTTCAATTTCTTATTCCAATTTAAACAATGAGTTTGTTCAATTAGCCCATAATGTTAAATGCTTTGATTGGTTCAATTAATGATTTCCAAAATGAAGTTTAAATGATGAGATTGCTTGTTGATTCACCCCCAAATCCCTCCATAAGTGTTAAACTAATGTTTGATTTTCTAATTTTCCTCAAGAGGAAAAGAGCATAATAATCTAGTTGACTTGACATGTATTGAGAAAATGGTGTTAAGTTTTAAAATAATTGAAAAAGGGGTTAGTATTCAAATCAGTTGAAGATCCCTCCAACCACACACATTAGTATTGTCTTCTTATCTCCTTCTTAGAAACTTGCAAGCACTTAGTTAGGTTGTCAAAATGTCAAAATTACCATTGGTTAGGATGTTAGGATTAGGCAATGAAACCCACAAATGTTTTTACCAAATGCGATCTAGGAAATGCAATAAACAATACAAAATACCATATATGACCTAAGACCTTGTGTTACCAGCTGCTATCTTCTAGTTACCAAATATGACCTAGAACCAAAAATGACCCAGGGAATCCTGGATGCGAGCCTCGATTTCTGCGGTACAAGGGCGTATCCTGGATGTGATCTTCTACTACCAGAAATGACTCTGCACCTGAAATCTGGGAGGATAGATTGGTGAAAATGGATTTAAAATGAGGCAGAATCTAGAATTGTCCCCATGGTGATGCCATAAATGTGTGTCTAAAATATTTCACCTATTACCTACGACACAACACTTCAATAGATCATTACGTTAGTGAAAAAAGGTTAATAAAGCATGAAAATCAACTAAAATTGATCTACTGCTTTCTAACTAGGAGTGTGAAAAACAATATAATAACCCTCAGATTATGCCTTTTCCAGTGATATATACAACCTAGCATGAAAGATTCTATTAAAAACAAGAAAGATATCTAAATAACATACATTCTAGTTCTAGAAATGAAGATAATAACAATGCATAAATATGGAAACTAAATGTTACATGAATCTATATAAATCCTAACAGCATAACAATGCATTTTCAATCTAAAAATGAAGGCTTATTTGTGCTAAAAAAATCCTTCTATTTATAGAAGAAATGAGGAGAGAGAGGGGTACAAGGTTCCTTAATGGAGTTGAAAAAATCATTAATGAGGTGTAAGAGAAATAAATGCTAAAGGCATTGAAGAAGCATGGGCTTGAGGAATATGCATTAAATGCAAGCATTTAAGAGGCATGGAGAGGTCATATGTATTAAGTGCAAGCACTTAAGAGGCATGGAGAGGGTTTGGAGTCAAGCTTGAGAAAGTTGACTTTCTCAAGTGGGTTGAGGTCCTAATCACATTTTTAGGAATGTCACATCATTAGGAGGTGGGTTAGAATGGGATTGGGATTAGGATTAGATTTAGCATGGGGTGAATAAGTTGGGATGTGTTTGAACCCATGGTCAAGGTGTTTGAGATAGGTTAGGTTGGGGTTTAGACAAATATTAATGAAATGAATTATATTAAATATATTCATTCAAAAATATGAATATTAATTATTTAAGCTTTTTATTGCTTTAGATAAATAATTAGGACTATAGCCAATTAATTAGATTAATTTAGGCTAGAAGATAGGTTTTGCAAGTGATTTGATATAAATAGTGATTTATTTAATTCCTCTTAAATTAATAACCTTATCCATGTTTGATTTGATTTGATTGGCTTAGGTGATTAATAAAATTTAGTGATTAGATCACTTAGGAGGTTAAATTTGATTTGAAAGAATTATGCCAGTTGATTGAAGAGTTGTCTCAACATAATTGGGGGTATGATCACACTTAGGGAAAATAGGGTCTATGGTCAGAGCAGACCAAATCCAGGTGGTTACAGTATTTGTTGCTATGAACAATGATTCAGACGAAGAGGAAAGGTATGTTGAAATTGTACTCATATCTAAGGTTAGTAAGAATGATGTCTGGATTATTGATAGTGGCTATACTCACCATATGACTAGAGATAAGGAAAAGTTTGAAACTTTTGAATATTATAATGGTGGATCAGTAAGAATGGGTAATGACTCACCTTGTCCAGTTGAAGGTAAAGGAACCATAATGTTGAATAATCTGATCAGATGTGAAAATGCATATTGGGTGAAAGGAATTAACTATAATCTATTGATTGTTTCACAGCTGAATAACACAGGACACCGAGTTGCATTTGAGAACAAAAAGGCAAAGATCTTTAATGATTAGGAAGGTTAATCAAAACTAGTGAACAGAAAAAAGGTAACCTATTCTATCTTGATGATATTAACACCACTTGTTTAATGATTAGAAATGAAGGCATATGGTTGTGGCATAAAAGGTTATGTCAACTAAATTTTGACATGGTTAGGATAAGAAATAAAAGGAAAGTAAGAGGCTTACTGAGCATTTCAAAGCTCGAACATGTCATGTGTAAGAGCTGTCAAAAAGGTAAAATGACAAAGTCTAGTTTCAAGAGAAAAACCTACACATCTAATGCTATTCTAGAATTAGTCTATACTAACTTATGTGGACCAATGAGAACAAAGAGATACTATGGTGATAGATACTTCATTCTCTTTGTTGATGATTATTCTAGAATGATGACAGTTATGATCTTAAAAGAAAAATCAGAAGCATTTAAGATGTTTAAATTGTATAAATCTATTGTAGAAAAACAAAGTGGTAAGGAACTGAAATGCTTAAGATTAGATAGATGAGGATAATTTGTTTTTGATGCATTCACTAACTTTTGCAATGAGCATGGAATTAAAAGACGGGTTTCTGCACCAAGAACACCATAGCAAAATGGGATTGTTGAAAGAAGGATCAGATCCATTGTTGATTATGCCAGAACACTGAAGATTGAGAAAGGGATCACACAAACATTCTAGAGAGAAGCTATCAGTACTATTGTCTACACATTGAACAGAGTTCAATTGAAGAAAGACACCTTATGAGATATGGTATGGAAATATACCAAATGTAAGTTACTTGAGAATTTTTGGAAGTCAATGTTATATTTTTAAAGAAGATAGAAATGGAAATATTGACTCCAAATGTGATGAAGGAATATTTCTAGGTTATTCCACCAAAATCAAGGCTTATAAATGTCTTAACAAAGCCTCTAACAAAATCATTGAAAGTGCTAATGTTAAAATAGATGAATTTGCTGAGAAAAATGATAAGGAAAGCATAAAGGAACCAAAAGACTAACATAGGTTTTTCTATAGTGAATAACCTGACACTCTACCTAAGCAACAGTGTATCACTCCTGGGCGACAGAACAATGCACTTGAGCATCAACCTACAAACATTGAAAATCAAGAAATTTCTCACAATGATGTTCCGAGCGATGGAAATCAAAATGAAGGAAAAGATGATAATCAAAATGATGAACAAAGAGTTGAACCGGTACTTACCAATTATGTCAGAAGACACCATCAATAGAACCAGATCATAGGAGACAAAAAGGCTAGAATGAGAACAAGAAGTAAGTCTCTGAATACTAGATGTTTAATTTGTGATTTTGAGCCTAAATCTGTAATGAATGCACTTGAGAATCAGGAATGGGTCAGTGCTATGAATGAAGAGATTGATAAGATTGAGAAGAACAAGACATGGACATTAGTACCTAGACCAGATGACAAGAATGTCATTGGTACCAAATAGATATTCAGAAACAAGTTGAATGAGAATGGAAAAGTCACAAGGAACAAAGAAAGATTAGTATGCAAGGGGTATGCACAAGAAGAAGGTATTGAATATGGAGAAAAGTTTGCACCCATTGCTAGAATAGAAGGAGTAAGAATTCTAATTTCTTATGATGCATTCAATGGATTCAAGGTATACCAAATGGATGTCAATTCTGCATTCCTAAATGGAATACTAGAAGAAGAGGTATACATTGAACAACTAGAAGGGTTTATTGATCCTGACAAGAGAAACATGGTTTGTAGACTATAGAAATCCTTGTATGGATTGAAACAAGCACTAAGAGCATGGTATGAAAGAATTAACTCATATCTCATAAGTATTGGATTTGTAAGAACAAGTGAAAATAGTAATCTATATTTAAAAGAAGATACTAATAATAACATTCTGATTGCTGAAATATTTGTTGATGATATCATATTTGGTGTTAATGATATGTTATAAAAATCATTTTCTGATGAAATGAGAAAAGAGTTTGAGATGTAAATGTTTGGGGAGATCAAATTCTTTCTTGGTCTACAAATTCTTCAACAAGATGAAGGCATATACATCACACAATCCAAATACATCAAAGAGGTTCTCAAGATATTCAAGATGGAAGATTCCAAGCCAGTTGGAACACCTATGGCAACCGGATACAAGATGACAAAGAAAGACAAATAAAAATAGGTAAATTAGACCTTATATAGATCTATGATTGGAAAACTAATGTATTTTGTTCATACTAGACCAGATATAGCACATGTAGTTGGAATAGTTGCAAGATTCTCTGCTAATCCCAAGGAATCAGACATGACTATTGTAAAAAGAATTCTGAGATATCTAAACAATAATGAAGACTATGGATTATGGTATAGAAAAGAGGGAAAATTTAAGCTTCAAGTCTATATAGATGTTTTTTGGGCTGGAAACATAGATGACAAAAAGAGCACAACAAAAGGAGGATTCTTCATCGGTGACCGACTTGGCACATGGATTAGTAAGAAACAAGGATGAATATCACAATCTAATGTAGAAGCAGAATATGTCATTGTTGTTGCAAATTGATCTAACATTTCATGGATCAAGCAATTAAAGGAAGGTATGAATATGAAAATTCTTGAACCAATGATTATCTATTGTGATAACACAAGTGTTATCAACATTTCAGAAAACCCTATCATGCATGCTAAGACTAAGCATATTTCTATCAAGTAACATTACTTAAGAGAAAAAGTGCAAGAGAAAGTAGTGATACTGGAATATGTTCAATCCAAGGAAAAATTAGCAGACATATTCACAAAACTATTGCCTAAAGATATATTTGAGTACCTGAGGAAGATACTAGGTGTCCGACCCTTGTTTACTGGTCACTAAGATGACTAGGAGGCTGCATCAGCCTACACATAATCAAAAGATCATTCTTGTTCATGAAAGAAAAGAGATAGACTACAAAGATACATCAGTACATAGAAAGGTACTTATCTGCAACGAACACCATAGTTATTGTATTGTTGATAGAGAGGAAATTCAAGGAATATATAAAAAAGGAGGAAGGATATAGTTTGGCATTGTTGTCAAATAGAGAGAAGTATCCTAAGGGAGAGATTATATCCATATGAAATATCTATCATGATCATCCAAAGGGGGAGATGAATTAATGAAGATAAGTATTATTGTCAAAGAAAAGGAAAAATAGATGATCAGGGAGAGGAATAATCAAAGAGAGATAAAACATCAGAGAAAGATTCAAAGAAACATCCATCTAAGGGAGAAGAGATTCTACAACCAAGGGAGAGACAAAATAATAAGGTACTACATCTATCTAGATAAGGGAATGAAGAAAGAAATTACTATACAAGAATCAAATCTAAGCCATATGAGCTTACCGAGAGCCAAATATTTGTATTGGTTATAGAACAATAAGTTTGGTAAATTGTGGAACTACAATTGATATATTTCATATTGTATTAGTAGTAATGTAGTATGTTGCCATCAATGCCAAAGGGAGAGATTGATGAACTATAATTGATTGAATGTTTGAATATGTTAATTTGATGATCACCAAGCTACAGAAAGTTAAAGCAAGACATTCAATCAGTTAATGTATTGTAATGTCATTGATGTCAACTTGATATTATTTGATTGGTCATATACATATTTTCAAAGACTTCAAAGAATCAAAGAAATAAAGGTTATGTTATTAGTAATGCATAAAAGTTCAGTATACACCAAGTGACAATAAACATTGACAGACATTGCACCCCGATGGATAGAGAACCCTGAGAAAAGTCACAGTGATACCCGAGAAAGACACCTGAGCAAGAATTACTGAGTAGAACCAAAGTGTAACCTGAGAAGAACTAAAAGTCACAATGTTTCCTGATGGACAGACAATCCCGAAGTACAAAGATGCCTAAAGACAACTGAAGCCATGACTGAGCACAACTATAGTGTTGACCGACGAGAACTAAAATTTAGAAATGACAAAAGACTTAGCTAGTAGGAGCTAAATATAGAGTTAACTAATTGATTACATTGTTTTTATCGACTAGTTAAAAGATAAAGATAAGCTAGAGATTTAAAGCTAGTTTTATTCTAGTTGTCAATGAGAAATCTAAGGGATAAAACTAAAGCAAGCTTTAAAGAAAGAATGGTGAGATTTGAGGATCACGTCAAGAACAAGAAACATAAAGACTTAGGAACATTGAAATCGTGTCTATAAAAGAGACAAGATAATTCATTATGAAAAAAAGAGAATGTTGAAGAGAATACTAGTGAAGAAAGAAGTCTTCATACAGTCCTTCTCAAACAAGCTAAAGAATAGAGCTAAAGATTTTTGCAGACATTGAGAAACAAAGAAGCAAACAACATTCATCGAGTAGAAAGAAGTGGAGCAAATTAACCAAAGATAACATTGATTAGAAGAGGTATTATGAGCTTACAATAGCTTTGGGCATCTACAACATTAAGTTTTATTTATGAACAGATCATATATTGTTTTAGTTTAATCATTGATTCATAAAATATTTTAACAGAGTGGGATTTCACTATCCTTTAGATAATAAGATACATCTCAATGAGTATCAAAAAGTTTCTCATGAGGATAGCATAGTGAATGCTAGATATCAAGTGATTAACTATTATATTAAATCCTCTAAAAAGGTCACACTTAATAGTGTTTTTGTAACCTTTAATAGGGTTGTCTCTTCACCGAGCTCACTTCAATAGAGTGAAAATTTTGGGTTACCGGTCCCAAGTGGTTTTCTCCTAATAGGGTTTCCATGTTAAAAATCCATGTGTCAAATGTGTATATGGTTCATTTCTTTGATTTTTTTCTTTACACATTACTAAACTAGATTGATTAGTAAACATTAAGTTATTTACTGTATTTTGGTAAAGACTAGAAAAGACTAGACTTCTACTTGGTAAAGCTTAAGAAAAAGGGTCAAACACTATACTTCGAGCAATATTTATTTGATAAGATTATTTAAAGGCATACATCTTGTAGGAATGAAGATAAATAGAGGTTTATATTCATGGTAAAATGTTTTGGGTTGATTTATTGGATTAATTTTTTAGGCCACTGATTCACNATTTTTTAGGCCCCTGATTCCCCCCCCCCCCCCCCCCTCTTAGTTATTCTAACAATTGCATACAAAACACTTCAAAGGTATCTTACCTCTATACTTTACTTTACCTCTTGGTAGCCTTCTAGCTAATAAAGCTTCAAACTCAGCTTCATTCCATTCAAATTTAGCATATAGATCTTGAAGCTCAGTTTTACAACTATGAAATGTTTCACTAGCACTACTTGCATATCCATCACTAGAGATAGAATCTCTATACTTTCCAATAGTCAAAGATCTTTTGAATGCAGATTCAATCTTAGAAGTAGTAGTCAAACTATTTTCAAAATCATTCAGCTCAAAAGCAGTTAGCTTATCGATAGTAGCATCCAAAGTTACAACCCTTTATGGAATGGATCTCAGCAATTGAATAGTAGAAACTCGGATGGCATAGATAGGTAGTAGTGTTCTAAGCATCTTTCTTTTAATATATTCTTCTCCAATGGTTTCTCTAGCACTTCTAATAGAAATAACAATATCTTTTAGTCTTGTGATATATTCTTCAATGTTTTATCATTCTTTCATTCTCATTGATTCAAACTTTTCTCTTAAGGTTTCACCCTTAACCTTCTGAACATGTTGATCTCCACCATAAACCATTGTAAGATTATCCCACATTTTCTTAGTTGTATCACCTCCTTCTAAATTTTTGAACTCTAGTTTGATGAGAGTAGAAGCTATCTCTATCATCACTCATGTATGTTCTTGTCTTTCTCTTATCTTCTCAAGTGTTAAAGGACCAAATGGAGAAGGTGAGTGCTCAGTGTTAAAATGTTTCAGTGCATAATCTCCAATGCCACATATGTGAAGCCTCATTCTGTTATTCCATGTGAAGAAGTTATTCTTACTCAACTTTGGTGCTTCCCTCTTATACATCTTTGGATCTTTCACTCAAGTACCTTCAAACTTATCTTCTGATAGCACTAGCTTTGATACCAATTTTTGGTTAACCCTACTAAAGATGGTTTACTCAGAGGAGGGTGAATCAGACAATATTGAAACTTAACACTTTAAAACTAAACCTTTGATTCAACTCGGTAACTCAAATAACAAAAACAACCAAAACTTGTAAATACTTCACAAACTTGATAAAAAACATATAACATAAGAAAATAACATTCACAATTATCAAGCATCACATGTATTGACACCATTTTTAATAACGAAACCCAATTAGGGAAAAACCTCTGTGGGAATTGTCACCCACAAAAAGAAATACTCTTCTGAAATATGCTTGGTTAAGAGTCAATCCTCTCAAAGATTACAAACAATTTTCTAGATGTGACCCTTTTAGGGAGTTTACCTCAGACCTGTTAAGATCTTCACCCTATTAGGAGTGACCTAGTTAGAGGACTTAAACATTCATCCTAGAATGTCACTTTTCTCAAGGATTTACAAAAAGACTTGTTAGGTCTACTCAGTTAAGATATTTTTTTTTGCAAAGATTAGTAAGAAACAATGTACTGAATTGATCTATGATTTGACAATTATCCTTTGCTTGAATAAATCCTTTGTGCACTCTCTGAAGCTACTAGCATCAACAAATCATCAGTCTCTTCTCTGGACTATTTCTCCACCTCTTTCACTACTCTTCTTGGTGTGTGTGTGTTAATTAGTGCACCTGTTATCTATGACACAACACTTAAATAGATCATTACGTTAGTGAAAATAGGGTTAGTAAAGCATGTAAATCCACTAAAATCGATCTATTGCTTCCTATTTAGGAGGGGTATGCAAAATTACATAATAGCCCTTAGATTATGCATATTTTAATGACATATACAACCTAAGAATGGAAGATTCAAATGAAAACTAATCTAAATTATTGAGAAACATGCATTCTAGCTATAGAAATGAAGATTATAACAATACAACTAAGAAATAAGCTAAAAAGCAATATGAAAGTCCCTAAAACATGAGCAACAGAAGATTGCTCCTTCAATTCTCCAAATGTGGGCAGCATAAGAATGATTTCTACTCTTCAAGATCAAGGGCCTTCAACAATTCAAAAATCAAAGGATTTCAACAATAAAAATCAAGGGCCTTCCACAATCAAAATCAAGGGCCTATTGAGCTTAAAACTCATTCTATTTATAAAACAAATTAGGAATGATTTGAGCTTAAAACTCATTTGATTTGATTTGATTTGATTCAATTTGATTTGATTTGATTTGATTTATTTGTTTTGATTTGAATTTAAATTAGAGGGAGTCAAGCTTGACAAAGTTGGCTTTCCCAAGTGGGTTGAGTTCGTAATCATAAATTTAGGAATGTGACAACATTAGGAAGTGGGTTAGGATAGGATTAAGATTAGGATTAGGCTTAGCATGGGGGGAATAGGTTGGGATGGGTTCGAACCTAGTGTTAAGGTGGTTGAGGTAGGTTAGGTTAGGGGTTAAAGGGAATATTTATGAAATGAATTATATTTAATATATTCATCCAAAAATAGGGAAATTAATTATTTAAGCCTTTGATTGTTTTTGATAATTAATTAGGACCATAGCCAATTAATTAGATTAATTTAGGCTAGATGATAGCATTTTTGCAAGTGATGAGGTATAATAGGGATTTAATTTAATTACTTTTAATTAATTACCTTAGCCATGTTTGATTTTGAAATGATTTGAATTGAATTCATTGGATTTTGATTGGCTAAGGTGATTAATAAAATTTGGTGATTAGATCACTTAGGAGATTAAATTTGATTTGAAAGAATTATGCCAGTCGATTGAAGAGTTGTCTTGACATAATTGGGGGTATGATCACACCTAGGGAAAATAGGGTCTATATTCAGAGCAGACCAAATTAGGGTGGTTACATATGCCCCTGTTTGAATTGATGTGCGAGCAGTGCATTAATATAAAGAAAGTTTTTGATTTTGACTTTAGAAAGTTTGAGAATTTCTCTCATGATCAAACAAAATGCCTGATGAGATTAGTCTCACACTTGCTTGAACTAAAATGATAGAATTGACTTTGAACTTGATCAAACAATTGTCAATAATAAAAGATCTTACAAATACTAATTCTGAACTTGGTTGTCATCCAAAAGTTGTTAATACTAATTCCAAACTTGGTTCTCGCCCAAAAGTCAGTATGAAGCAGCCATGAGCTTTAATAAGAATCTAAGAAAAAGTAGGCATAGGATATCCATATTATTAGAACCGAAGCCTTCTATCCAATATTTTTGACTTAGTCAAGGAGCTATCATGCCTTTTATTTTTTTTATAATATAGTCATTTTTAATGTTGTTTCAAGCAAGAATTCTATTGATGATAGTGTGTTCATGCCCCCTCGGGATGAAATCAAAGGAAAGAATAAAATCCCTCTGTTGAAATGATGTATCACTTGCATAGATCAATTAGAATATGAAAGAAGCAATTTAGAAGAAGTGAAGAAATGAAGGTGTGCTTTTAAAAAAAAACACAAGTTTAGCAAGTTAATCACCTTAAAAGGCGGGGTTTGAGTTTGATTTCATTCCCGATTGATCAAAGATTTTGGGAATCATTGATATAGATTAAGTAGTTACCTTGGATTTTGGATGAATCAAGAAATCATTTTAAGCTCAAGTCCTTTTTTATTCTGTTCTTTTGAAAATGAATCATGCAATCTTTAAATGCATCTATATGCAGACTCTTAGGACTGTCATTGATTTTATATACATTGTAGCATTTTATCATCATTGGGTGTTTGTTGTGATGAACATCATTTGATAGTACAACTGTCACTAATACCCACTGATATCATGAAATTATGAATACTATGTGTTGGATGTAATGTCAAAAATAAACTTAGGCATCAAGGCATATAGGCTAGGATGACAAGTTAGTTATCTTCTTTTAATGTTTAGATTCAGTTTCTGTTCAAGTGTAATGTAAGATATGTGACCCTTAATGACCTTGAAAATTCATATCCTTGGGTAAATTATATAGCATACACCTTAGTAAGAATCAAATTTTTAGAAAACAGACAAGGAAATTGTTTCAACCTCACCATAGTTTACACATAACAAGGATTGAGATATATGCAGCTATCCACTCCTATTTGTAGCTCTTACCACTAACATCTAAGTTAGGTGAAATTTATAGGATCATTTGGAACAATCACCATACACAAAAAACCAAGAAAATTTTATGCCCCTGTCCCAACTCTTTTTCTTTGCGCAAACATCATGGAGTAACTCGAAAGAAATAACAACCATCAATTGAGAATCAATCAAAGAAAACTTATAACTGTTTATATGCCCCTAGTTAAAGAATCATCAGAACATAAAAGAGTCATAACCAAACCAAGATAAAACTGTGTTTAATTAGTATTTGAGAAATACTATTGATTCATTTTTCAAGCGTAGTAAAGATTCATCAATTAGAATTTAGAATGTAAGCAATATGGTTCCATGTCTGTGTATAACATTGTTCCTATTTAAAATCCCATGTAGGTTTGAAGGACACCATTTATGTTAGTGCAATGTTTGTGCCATCCTCATTTTGTGAAAGTGACATTTGGTGTAAGTATCGAGAAGCATTGAGTCAAAAGACAAAGTATCCTATGACAACCTAGTAGACGCAACCTAACATGCTAGAAAAAATGCCCCCAGTGCAAAATGAGTTGTTCCGTAAGACATAAATGTAGACAAATCCCAAGCAAGGATAAGATTTTTGTGAGGAAATAAAGTCATCTCATAGCACAGCTGTAATCACGAAGGCCTAGTATCAGCAATGTATTGATAGATAGAGTGTAGAATACAAGTGACACCTGATTGTCAGGTTTTCACAACTCAGCAAGACCTTTTCTTTCTTTTTGTTACCAAGATACATGTTTTACCAGGTTTTCATCCATGCACTTTTTTTTCTTTTTCAAATTTTTTTGCTATTTTTTTCTTTTTTGAATATTTTTGTAGTATCAAAGCACCTGTTTGCCATCTTTTCACCAAGGATACCTTTCTTGAAGACTTTTTCCACTATTTTAGATTTCTTCAAGATCAATTTTCTGAATGTTTTTGGTATTTTCTGAGAACTATTTCACTGTACATCCTCTGCTAGCCAAACATCAAGCGTAGAACCACTTCAAATGTAGAGTATTGATAGGATATGGAAGAACATCTCCCTCAGGTGTAGCCAGTTGATAAGCTCCAATTAAAAAAGCAGCAGTGATAACATAAGGTCCCAACCAATTCGGTTCAAAGTTTCCTTTCTGCTCTTTGTTAGGCTACTTCTTAGGATTCTCCTTTAGGACAAGATACCCTACTTCAAAATATCATGGCTTTACCTTTTTATTGTACCCTTTGGACATGCGTTCTTGCTACACCCTTAGATGATCGAACGCTTGTTTCCTGCACTCATCAAGTAGGTCTAGAGAATTCACCCTATCAATCCAGTATTTCTCATCATTAACAAGACCTTTGTAAAGATATCTGCAAAGATGGGATTTCAACCTCAATAGGGAGCACTAATTTAGTGCCATAGACTAGGGAAAATGGTGTGGCTCTAGTTGGTGTTCTAATGCTTTTTCTGTAGGCCCATAGTGCCGGATTCAGTTGTAAATGCCAGTCTCTACCAGAATTACTTACAGTTCTGTGTATGGTCTTGAGAATATTCTTAATAGATCCCTCATCCTGTCCATTACCTTGAGGGTAATAGATTGAGGAGCAATGTTGAGAGATGTGGAACTGTTCACAAAGGTGATCAATGTCTTGATTTTTAAATTGGCCCCCATTGTCTATTACAATTGAAGAGGGTATACCATATCTATAGATAATGTAGTTTATAATGAACATAGCTACCTATTTGCTAGTGGCTTTGATTAGTGGCATGACCTTGACCCACTTTGTGAAATACTCAGTGTCCGTAATGATAAACTTGTGTTGATTTGAAGAATTGGGATATATTTGTCCAACCAAGTCAAACACCCATTGCTAAAATGGCCAATGTGTTATAAAAGGTATAAGTTCTCTGGCAGGAGCATGGATGAGATTTCCATGTGTATGACATTTATGACATGTTTTGGAAAATTTAATCGCATCTTTTTCCATGGTAGGCTAGTAATAGCCTACTCTGAGAAGTTTCTTTGCTAGTGAAAATTTATTTGAATGTGATCTACATACACCTTCGTGGACTTCTTTCAACGTGTGATCTAACTCTTTGAGTTATAAACATCTAAGAAGTGTACCATCGAGACCTCATCAATATAAGATATTAGTTATGAGGAAATAACATGATGTTGTCCTAATCAGGGCTCCTTTCTCATTTCTGGACAGATCATTAGGAATGGTTTGGTTAGTTAGATAGGCAATTATATTAGCATACCGAGATTGGTCTTGGGTGTTCAAAGAATAGATTACTTGGTATTCAGGGGTATCAAAGTTTGGGTAGGATAATTCCTCCACCAAGAAGTCATAGTGGAATTGATGTTCCTCTAGTTGTAACATGGATGCCAATGTAGCCATAGCATCTGCATCTTTGTTATCTATTCTTGGTATCTGCTGGAATGTGATGAAGACAAAGTACTTCATTAGATCATCAACAGTTGTTTGTAGGGTATCAAATTCTCATCTTTCATCTGATAATCTCCATTGACTTGATTTATAATGAGTTGGAAGTCACCATACATGTGTAACTCTACAATCTTCCACTCCGTAGCAAGCTTAAGACCATTTACCAATGCCTATTATTCAGAAATGTTGTTCGTACATGGAAACATCAACTTGTAAGACTTGGATATCTTGTAGCCTTGAGGAGTTATGAATAGAAATCCTACTCTAGAGCCTTGTTGTGTGAAAGAACTATCAAAGTACATTTTCCATGGATATTCAGTTAGATGCATAATTGTCTCATTAGGGAATTCAATCCTTAAAGTTTCATCATCTTGGAGTGGTGAATCAACTAGTGGATCTACGAGGACTTGTCCTTTAATAGCTCTTCGGTCCACATATTCAATGTCAAATTCACTTAGAATGATGACC
This sequence comes from Thuja plicata, assembly GCA_018584345.1. NCBI lineage: Eukaryota > Viridiplantae > Streptophyta > Pinopsida > Cupressales > Cupressaceae > Thuja > Thuja plicata. The sequence goes on along the minus strand of MU225491.1, from coordinate 167,363 downwards.
CATTTTTTTAGATGTCTTGTTAATGCAGTCTTGCTGAGGAGGTACTTCAGGGGATTAATCTTAGCAATGAGCCTTACTGTATGTGAGAGCATGTAGTGTCTCAATTTTTGTGATGCAAAGAGAAATGCTAAGCATGCTTTTTCAATAATGTTGTAATTGAGTTCATAGGAGACTAGTGTTCTAATGATGTAGTAGATAGCTCTTTCTTTCTTAGTTTCATCCTCTTGTGCTAGAAATACTCCTACTGATGTAGCAGTAGCTAAAATATACAGGAGTAATGGCTTTCCATGAATGGGTTCCACAAGAATAGGAGGAGTAGCTAGGTAGTCTTTTAGTTCTCTAAAGTTGGCTTCATAGTGTTCATCCCATTTGAAAGTGACCCCTTTGTATAGTAATTTGGTAAAGGTTTGTGATTTATCTGCCAGTTGAAAAATGAATCTCTTGATTGATTGAAGTCTCCCTTGTAATGTCCTCATTTGATTGATGTTGCATGGAGGAGTCATCTCTAGAATATCTTTAACTTTTGTCGGGTTTACTTCAATTCCTTTTTCTGAAATAATAAACCCTAAGAGCTTTCCTGATTGGACCCCAAAGGCACACTTCTTTCGATTGAGCCTCAGTTAAAATTGCTCCATTTGGTCCAATATCTTCCTTAAATCATCAATATGAGTTCTCCTTTCTTTGGATTTAGCTAAGGTGTCATCCACGTAATCCTCCATGTTTTTATGCATCATATTCTAGAATATAGTAGTCATTGATCTTTGATATGTAGCATTGGCATTCTTTAACCCAAATGGCTTGATGTTCCAACAAAATGTGCCCCATATGCATGTAAATGTAGTCTTCTCTTGATCCTTAGGAGAAATTTTTATTTTCTTATAGCCTAAGAAAACATCCATTAATGAATACATTTGGTAGCCTGTTGTGAGGTATATGATCATATCAATATTAGGCAATCGGAAGTCATCCTTAGGACATGCCTTGTTTAAGTCTCTGAAGTCTGTACATATCCTAATAGATTTATCTGATTTAGATACTGGGACTACATTGGAGATCCATACTAAATAGGCAATGACCCTAATGAATCTAGGTGTCAAAAATTTCTCTAGCTTCTCCTTTTTTAGCAATGCAACATGAGGATGCATCTTTCTAAGTTTTTGTTTCATGGGTTTGATCCCAGGAGCTATAGACAAGTGGTGCATTATAAATTTAGGATCTAGTCCAGGCATATCTGTATAAGACCATGCAAAGTTGATCTTCTTCTCTTTCAGGAACTTGATGAACCATGTCTTCTCCTCTTCTGATAAAGATTGTGCTAGGTGTACTACTTGAGGAACTTTAGTAGTTCCCAAATTAACTGGTTGTGTTGGTTCAATCAGAACTGAAGAACTTTCCTGAAAGTGTTCAGGGAGGATATCAAGAATCTCATCCTTTGGTACCTCTGAGAGGTTTTCACCATCGGATACATCTTTTGTTTTTACTATTTTAGGATCTGACACTACCACAACGTGGTTTTCACCATCAGCTCCCTTTTTCTTTTTATTTTTCAATTTTTGACTGAGAAACTTGATATCCTCATGTGACATGTTCACGCTCCTTGCATTGGTGGAAGAAGGGTAAGGTTCACAAGCATTTAGATAGCAATCCAGGGTGTAATCATTAGGAAATTCAAGGATATGAGTAGGATTTTTATTAGTCCAATCAATTAGGTCTGGGTTTACCAAAGATAAGGAGTTGGACTCTTGGAAGGACAACATCACGTTAGCTTCAATACTATTAACTGACATGACATGTCATGTTAAGTTTATTTCTCTGATGTTTAGATCAATAAGAGTTAGATCATCATTAAAAGGGTCATTATTAGTTATATGTGGACCAAACTCTAGTGACTCGTCAGTAGAATCATCATCATCTCTCCATAAAAGGAGGATTCTTTCTTGTCACCTCTAAAATTATTCTAGAATTATGAGAACACCAGTCTCTCCATCAATGATTGGGGGATGAAACTCTTCCTCTGCTTCAGGAATATCAATATTGTTAAGATGCTCCATGGGTGCTGATGGAGATGCAAACATGTGAATCACATCAATTTCAATGTCCTTTGTGGAAACAACTAGCTCATCCCACTCATAATCATGAGAGTCAGTTACTTCATCATCAGACCAGTTTAAGAATTCTGCAATAGTTATTTGATGTACCTAATTAGCCACCTATGGATAAAAGTGTGGTAAACCAAGGACATGTGTGACTATGAATAACTACCCCTAACTAGGATGTGAATCTTGTTGTCAGGGTGTACTCCCTGTAGCCATCGATATCAATGGTATCTTTGGACTATTTGTTATTGTGTCTCCTACATCTTGAATGGGAGGTTGTGCTAACAAAGGTATGTGAATATCTTGTGGTACCTCAAAGATGGGTACATATCACTCTCCTTGATATTTAGGATTATCTATACCAACATGTAATAATATTTCATAAGTCCATGGTTCTAGTACTATCTCATCTGTGTCATTGCTCCCCTTGTCATAGGCTAGGTTGTCTTTCGAAGAAGGTTTTTCAGATTCATTATTAAAACCTAGTCCTATTTTATCTCTGGTATTCTTAAAATCCATGTGCATAGGTTCAATAATTCCTCTTCCTGTGTTGCTTAGAGGTCATGTTCCTTTGTATCCCATTTTCTTGAGGAGATCATATCCTTTGCCATATTGTTCTGGGGATATTTCTACATGTTTGACCTTAGCTTCTGTCGGTTATCCTTTGTAAAGCCAGTCCAAGACTGCCTATTATTCTATGTTATCTAAACAAGATGCGAATTCCTTAACCATTCCAGTCGCCTTGTGGATTTCTGTCTCCTTGGATGTTGCAGGTGTTAAAGACGAAGAGGGTCTTCCATAGGATCTCGGTGATATTGGTAATTCTGTCACTGATGGAGTCATGTCTAGCTTGTACTCTCCCATACTTGTTTCTTCAAGTTTTAAGCTCTTTCCAAAGCTTTTCATCACCATGTATTTTGTACTCTCAGGGGAAATATCATCCATAGCCTCTTTGTTTTGTGGAATCGTACTACCTTCCTTGATATTATTGCAAGTATAATTAGCATCTGTAGGAATTGTCACTTCCACCCCATTATGTGGGAACTTGATACACTGGTGGAAAGTAGATGGCACGACTTTCATTTCATGAATCCATGGTCTCCCCAAAAGGATGTTATAGGCTAGGAGTAGATCCAGAACATGACACATGACATTTCTTTCAATCGGCCTGACTCTGATGGGTAGAACAACAAGACCCTTAGAGGATCTTTCTTCCTCATCATAAGCTTTGATAGTGATTTTGCTTCTAGAATAAATAGTGTGTTCTGAGAGACCCATTTTCCTTATCAGATTAAGGGTACAAATATTCAATCCTGTACCTCCATCTACCAATATGTGTCTAACACGGGATTTATGAATGAGAACTTCAATATGGAGGGGTTGATTATGTGGATGTGTCAAAGATTTATCATCCTCCTCAGAAAAGGAGAGATAATGTGGCACTGAGATGTGATTGACCATCGCTTGGAATTTGTCTATATCAAGGTCCTTTGGCACATTTGTGGGATGAAGGGCTTGTTCAAGAATTTTCCTATGCACTGTGGATATTTTAAACAACTGGAAAATGGAAATTTTAGTAGAGGTTTTGTTGGTTGTATTCCTTGTTTTGGCAGTTTTCCTGGTCCTCTGTTCTTTTCTCTGTGATCTGGTGTTTTTAATCAGCTATCTCTCATTCCTTTTTGATTTACCTGTGTCAAGTTTTTAGGTTTTCAAATCTGAACCTACCTCAATTTGCAAAAAACCCTGAAAACCCTAAGCCTTCCAAGTGTTAAAAGTTGAAAAAAAAACCCTAAGTCATGTCACTTCTGTTTCGCTGTTGCTTTTTCAGTCCACTTAAGTCATGTGTTTTAATCAAATAGCTTTGTTGCATTACTCCAAGTGAATATTCCCTAATCCTTCCCGACTTGGAAATTTGATTTTGTCACATGGTCTCCTTTAAATTTAGTATATTCCTTTGGCATTACGAGACTCTGTGATTTCTTCATGTCGTGTGGTCGTAGATAACTTTGTAGTAAAGCATTATGTGGAGGGGACCCACTGATTAATCGGGTAATCATGAGAAATTCTCAACAGTTATTAAAATGTCTTCAGACTCTGTGATTTCTTCATGACGCGTTATCGCTAAGAGGATCCAAGTTTAAAAGTTAGGCAAAGCCTTCAGTCGCGTAGTCTCAAGAAGGAACGACGGTTAAGAGATTTTGACCGAGACTTTGCGACTGATCGTCTAAGGTTTAGCGCAAGGCATAGTCGAGTTGTCGCTAAGAACAGAATGATGACTCAGTTTTCCATTGTACAGTAAGTCAACAAGTGACTCTGTGACATGTGTCATAAGGCGAGTGGATATTAAAGGTTTATCGCATGGTCACCAGAAGGAGAAAATTAAATCAACGATAACGAAACTAGGTGCTTTTCCTTTTGTCGTGATGTCTAAGAAAGATTTAAGGGTATATAAGAACATTTGGGGATTAAGCGACGGCCGTCGGATAAAGAGATCAAGAGATCTAACGGTGGTTGCGATGTCTCAGAATAAAAGTGCCCAAGGGGAAAATTCTTCTCGACTTGGCGATTAAGGTTTGTTGAGTAGTCATCAAAAGAGAAAAGGGGCACATATAACCTGTCATGAAAAAATTTAATACTTAGATTTTGTACTCTATGATCGGGCGACTCGGATTGTCGCATAATCTTGAAATGAAATGAAAACACTCGACGACTAGGAGATAACCGTAAAGGGTTAAAAGGCAACGGTTAGTCGCAAGGTCTCAGAAAATATAATGAGTTAGTGTTAACTATATGCGGCTATGCTTTCTGCAGGGTCGCGTGATCGCCAGATGGTGACTTGGGTTAGCCAAAGGAAAGAAAGTGTATTGTCACCATGTCTTGAGATAAACTATGGGTTAGTGACGAAGGTCCATGACAAAGAGATTATATGTAGTTGCACAGTCACCCGATCCCAAAATCTAAAAATGGTGGCAATTTTTGATGTGATAGTATGAATCATTCGGTAACCAATCACTGGCTTGTATTTTGATTGCTGTGAAAAAAGAGTAGCTGAGATGTAAGACAGTTAGAAAATCACAGTGTGACATGTCAGCTCCTTTTGAATGTTGTAAGGTTGTTCTGAGGATTCACTTTTAAAAATTTGATTTCCTGTCAAGCTCATGGAACTACGCCTAGGTTTTCATTCAAGTTTATAGTATGTCAAATTAAAGACAGAACTAATGTTTACAAATTATGAGCTTCATACTTTGAATGATGGCTATAAGGAGTTGATGGTGCATTCATTTTCATTCACCATGCTTTCAGATTTCAGAGCCCAAGTTGTTAATTTTTCAGAGACAAGAGATATTTTTCTCAGTTTGCAGTGTTTTCAGTGTTGATCAAAAGGTTCCGACTTTCAGAAAATTGTGCATAGGATGGTCAGCCAATCTCAGGGATTAATTTTCTTTAGTATCAGTAAGGAGTAGGAGATTCAAGGTATTGCAAGTATGAGCAGGGCTATTAGTGTTGCTTTGACAAGTGGAGGAAGTGAGGAAGAGAAAAAGGGAAAGGCGAGTTTTTCTGATGAATTCCTCCGCCTCCTGCCTGGTTCAACACAGAACAAGAAGGTTAATGCTAATGTCCTCATTGATGAGTATAAATACATTTGAGATGCTATGACTCCAGGAGAAACAGGTTTTTCCCTCTTCAATTATTTTTATAAGAATTCTGATAAGCCCATCCTAGTATCAAACCCTTGGACCTATGGTTTAGCTAGGTTGCTTGTTCTTGATGTCTTCCTAGATGTAGACTTGTTCTTAGACCTAGCCAATCACTATGATGTTTTGTCTAAGACCATCAGGAGGGTTGATGGCACTGCCCTATTAATTTTGAATAGAAATTCGTTCATGCAAGCCTTCGGCTTATACAGCACCATGTCTACCAAAATTCACATGACAAAGCAAAAATAGACGTATACTTCGAAGCCTGGGATTGCTAGGGGCCAGTTGTTAAAACATATGTTAAAAGAAGTGAGAAAGTATTTAGATCCTATGTCCGGGGAATGCCCATATTATTACAAAGATCTACACTTTTATATCAATTATGCTACATTTGCCCTGTGTAGAGTGTTGGGAATAGATGGTGATGCAGAAAAGATTGATGCAGGGATTTTGATGATGGTATTGGACATACAAGAGGTCCACTCTAACACCAGTTATAACTATATTCAGCACATCATAGATGAAATGTATGAGGGTTTCATTGCAACCCAGAAGATAATGAAGAACCCAAAGGAGAAGGAGCCCAAATTTTGGCATTACTCAGTTCTTATGCATCTCCTTTTGCATTTCAATTTTGTCATCACGGATGTTAATAATTTAACTCCGTAGAGATTCTACCAATCAGCACCAAATCCTATCCAATTTTGGGTGAGGGTTTGGAATTCCACTTCTAGGGAGTGTGACTATTGTGCCTTTTAGAATTGGATTGTATATCCAATAGTATAGAGTTTGGGAACAAGCAGAACAAGAATCCCATTAAAATTTATACAATTGCTTAGGCCCTGTGATTATACAGATAGCTAGCCTAGAAAGCATAATTGGGGTGACTTCTTTATGGAAGAAAATTACACAGTCATCAGGGTATATGGGTGTATTCACCCACCTCATTTATTACCATATTATGTGCCTGTAAGAGTGGCTGCAATGGAATTCATATGGCAGTTGTTGTTAATAGATAATGAGCACTTTGCACCGCATAAGAAGGGGACTCTAACCCCTAGGCAATTCAAGATTTTCAACTTTACAATTGGCAATTGTGTCGTTGATGCAGTAGGTCAATGGTTGGAAAAATAAAGGATGGGGGCAGCCCCTTATAGATACATTGATCCAGAGGGTTTCATGGCAGGGGTTAGGAAATTGTATACACCTACAATCCCCAATAGAAATGTCCACTGTGAGTGCATAGAAGACGATGCAACAAGGAACATCTTAGATGAAGATGATATTCATATAAGAAGACTAAGAATCCAAGAGTTGCTAAAACTTTAGAAGAAAATAAAGAGAAATGGGTTGTATTTTGGGGGTTTTTACCCTGACCTCCCATATTTTGACAGAATTAAGGCCATAATAGAAAACTATTATGTGCTTATAGGGAAACTGGATACAGTTCTTGACATGAAAGGTTATATGATCATAACCTAAGAAAGGCAATCAGGGAAGGCAAGAAGCAACAACCTGACCTAGATGACAATGTTGAGCTGCCACTTTAGGCTTGTGTTGATGAAAGATTGCTTCATCAACAAAAATTTTTAAATGATGGTAGCTTTGTTAAAATAGAGGAGTTTAAAGACTTCTTAAGATGGCATAAGACAAAGTAGATCAGATCCCAATTGACAGTGGATGGAAAAGAGATAATAACAAATGAAGCCCTAGTGGCTTTACAGTCTTATGATCTAGAGAGTGAGGATATTTCACCCGAGGAAGATAGGAAGATGGTGCTAGGTAGTGGAATACTGTTGGCTGAGGGATGGGATTTGGCATCTGCCTTCATCATTGACCAAATCAGAAAACAACCAGATCTCAAGATGGCTAGTGAGGTCCAGATGGGAGATATAATAAAAGGATTTGGGTATAGACCAAAATCCCAATCTTTTGCAATGTGGAGCCTGTGCCCAAAAGACCAAAAGCCCCAACTGGTAAATATTCAAGAAAATATGGTGGGCAATCAAATAGTCTGGTCTGTACAGAATACAGGGGATTTGGAGATCTCCCAAATTATGACACATTGGGCTCACTTGAATGAAGACAAGACTAAACAATTATCTGAAAGGTGTAGCACATTGTTGGAAGAGACAAGTGCATTGTCTAAGGACAGGGAGATGTGTCATATACAATTTCACCAGCAGGATCAGGTAATCAAGAAATTGTTGAAAGAGTTAGAAGAAAAACCTGAGGTGGTATATGTACTTGCACAACCACCACCAATGAAAATTGAAGATAAGCCTAAATCAAAGGAGGCTATTGAACAAGAAACTAATAAAGAAAAGGGAAATGCAATTGCTTTGAAAGCATTGAAGGGTATACTACAACATAGAACTGAGATTCTAAAGGATAAAACTGATGTTGTACTCAATGCATACAATAAGTTCTCGGCTTTGCATACTAAGGTAATGGGGTACCTTGCCATTATAAACCCTTACTTTACTAAGTGGTCTACTAGGGTAAAGTTATTTGAAAAGTTAGCATCTTTCCAAGCCCTAAGACCAGATTTTCCTGAAATAGTAACTGAAGTTGAAGATGAGATGAAAAGAGTCAATATTTCTCTCTCATTCTTTACAGGCAAATTAAACCAGATAGAGGGTAAGCTAAGCCTCTTTTCAAATGATTTTAATAAGTTTATTCCTTCCTTAAGGGGAGATGATGATCAAGTAAAGGCTTCAAATGCCTGGAAGAATGAATTTGACAGCAAGATGTCTGGTGATGAGGCATTTCTCTTGGGAGAAGATGTTGATATAGAAGGATTCAATAAAATATTGGATGAGGCTTTCAAAGCAGAGACTGACATCAAAAAATTCCTGCTAGATGTCAAGAATATCACTAATTCTAGATGGGATAGTCAAAAGGTGCAAGTATAGAGTACTCAAGACTTCAAGTGGCCATCGGATGATGAAGTAAAAGCATGGGAGTTGATGACCACACCCAAGAAAAAGAAGCCAGCAGTAGAAGAAGAAATCTTGATGAGGAGTAAAGGTGAACACTTGGCACTGAACTGTTTGAGATAAGAGGGACAATTATTGCAAAAGGAGAATGTAGATGAGTATGCAAGCACAGCTATCTAGACTCAACATAAATACTACCAGCTACCATCTATACAAATCTGATTGCAGTCGCCAGATTGGGAGAAGAACAAAGAATATCTATTTCCATCTTTTGATTTGGTCGCTCCATCGCTTCTTCTTTCTTTTATTTCTTTTATAGTTTAGGGTTAGGTTTTTATGACCATTTGAAGCTTGTTGCATCCTAAATATCAAGGGATTCCAAGATGGTCAAAAACCTATATATAGCAAAAGAGTTGTAATTTTAAAAGGGTCTTTTGATGTTCAAATTTTTTGGAAAAGGAGATAATATATTGTAGAATTCAAATGTTCCAAATTGGTGTCTATCTTTTGAAGTTGCAAAATCTTTCATGTATGGAAGCTGGATCATATAAATAAAATATGGTGCAATTTTAATCTCTTCAATTGTTGTCTCTTTATTCTCTGTGTATGTTCTTTTATGTTTAAGTTTGCAAGGCATTCTGAAGCATTTTGGTTATTAGGTAACTATCTAATTACTTACAAGTTTCTTTTAAGGAAAGAACTAAGTTTTGTGAGTAGTTTCAAGGGGCATAGTGGTTTTTTTTAAAGATTTGATACAATCGTTTAGAGGTAACAGGGTAATTTTTAAGGCAAATTATCTGAATTGCATGTGGGTTGTAAGGCAGCTTACTGTATTTTGTTTCTATGAGATCTTAGTTTAATTGACTCTATAACCCAAAGGATAGGCACTGGTCCAGAACTTGGACTGATAATCTATCATTGTCCAAGTTATTTCAAGGTATCAAAACCAAATTAATCAAAATACTCTTGTTACTAAGAATAGATAAACTGAACTCATTAAGGACTTATGTCAGTAGGACGGTGTCCACTTTAGTGATTCCTTGAAGAGTGAATCATTAGGTTATCCCTCCTAAAATAAAAGGAAGAAGGATGAAAATCCTTGTCTCACTGGTGTATGTTGTTAAAACCATAGCCTGGTTTATAGTACTCTCTTTTAAATTAGTAATTGCAATCTCTCAAGTATTATACAAGTTATTACAATGAGGTTTTGGGCACATAACCTGTGAATGAACAAATCCACCAAACATATAGGCTGAAAATATCAGCAATCTTTAAAAGGCAATACCTACCTGAGTATGTGGAGCTCAAAAAAGAAGGAGGTGATAATGGATATCCCCAGTGTTATCAAATACCTCAGCAATTAGCATTTTTCTTGCCTAAAAGAGGTTGCAATCAGGTGTACAAGGTATACTGTCATATTTAGGTAAGTGGTGGAAGGAAAAGAGCTAACAAATTGGCGACTCCACTAGGGAATAAGAGATTGTAAAGTCTTGAAGAAGAATTCAAAAATCTCTGGTGTGTCAAGGTCTAAATTTTTTACAAAATCCCGATAGTTGTTGTCATATTTTCCCTTGATAGCTATTCATTCTTCCCAATTTACTGGGTAGCGACTCTAAAAGGAAATCTATGAGATTAGTGCAAAGTTAACAAATGTCTTTTGGAATGAATACCAGGTCAAGGGTAAGAACTGATCCTGAAAGAGTATTACATGATGGACTCCCATCATCTTCAAGAATAGGTATGTCTTAGAGGAAAAAGAGAAATCAGGGTAATATGGATGAAACCTCTCCAAGAAATAGAGAGGGTAATCTAAGGAGAGACATGAATACAAATCAGCGCTCTCATGATGGAAATACTTCAGAATATGAAGAGGCTGCTAAAAGAGTATTGGATACTCCCACAGTCACTTCTACTTCAAATGAGAGAGAGGAAATTAGTACACCTAGTTCAGATTCAAAAGATGCTCCCTCAGATATGTTAGTAAATGAGGAAAAGTTCATTTTGAAACAGCTTGCTTTGGTTCAACAAATGAAAAAGGAGAGAGCATTAAGAAAGAAAAACAATGATCATAAGGTTCTGGACAATAATAGAAAAAGGTCTTCAAGACATCAGGTTACCAAGGATTCTGAGAAGTTTCAAAATGACCAAGAAATACCATTCACTCATAAAGCTTCTATTTTACAAATAAATAAGGGTAAACAAAAGATGAGTGAACATAAAGATCAAGAACCCAAGTTTCAAAAACCATTGGTAGAATAGATGTCTAAGTTAGAGATTGAATTGGAAAGATTGAGAATTGAGAAAGAAACCATGGAAAAAATGTTAGAGAAGGCTCAAATGGAAGCTGCAACAATTGAAATGAAGAAAAAAATTGATTTTTTGCAGTATTCAAAGTATAATAAAACTAGACCTGAAAATATTATAACCTCTGGAACTAGAGCTACTGCTTCCAAGGAGGATGATAGCTTTCAAAGAAAACCATTGCATACCGAGAGATATAAACAATTTAACTTTGTTGATATCCCTAGATACCCTAATGCTTTTCCTAAGGATGTGGGTGATGTGGGAGAAAAGCTCCCAAAGTTTGCAGGAAATAATGTCATTTCTTGTGAAACACACTTAAGAAAATTCATTGACTTTGTTGATGACTTGAA
>MU225491.1:132529-152761 GCA_018584345.1 Thuja plicata | reverse complement strand
TTGGTTTGATAAATGCAGGTGCAACTTTTCAAAGAGCCATGGATGTTGCTTTCAAAGAGTTTATTGATTTATTCATGGTTATTTACCAAGATGACTTAACTGCATATTCAAAGAGGGCTAGTGATCACTGTGATCATTTGGGTAAGATTTTTAATAAAGCATTAGAATATGGTGTTTTATTAAACCCTAAGAAATGTCATTTTGCAGTTAAAGAGGGAAAGTTGCTTGGACATATAGTATCCAAAGAAGGGGTAAGAATAGACCCTGAGAGGGTAGAAGCAATTTAGAAGGTAGTTGCCCCAAAAAACTTAAAGAGTGTACAATATTTCTTAGGAAAGATTAACTTTATCAGAAGATTTGTAGCCAATTTTGCTGAAATTGTGAAGCCCATTGTGAAATTGCTGAAAAAAGATACTAAGTTTATTTGGAGTGATGAGGCCCCAACAAGCTTTTGAAAGGATAAAGAAGGCAGTGCAGGAAGCTCCAGTGTTGAATTCTCTAGTTTACACTAAGCCTTTCTCCCTGTTTTCATTTGCATCATTTCATACAATTTCTGCAATATTGCTTCAGAAAGATGAGCAAGGATTTGAACATCCCATAGCCTTTTATAGTAAATCCTTGCAAGCTGCAGAACTTAACTATGAAATAATGGAAAAGAAAGCATATGCATTAGTAAAGGCTGTGAAGTCTTTCAGGCCCTATTTTCTGTGTGCCAAGGTGTAGGCCTATGTTCCTCATTCAGCAGTGAAAGATATCCTTACACAGTCAGAGGTTACTGGTAAGAGATGTAAATGGATTACAAAGATTCAAGAGTTCAATTTGGAAATCAATATCACCAAATTGATAAGAGGTCAAGGCTTGGCTAAACTTATGACTTAAGAGAACCTGGATTTAGTACAATCAAATCAGACAGGAGCACATCACCAAGCCATTACCAGTATAGAGAGGCAACCATATTACAGTGATATTGTTTTCTTCCTCAAAAATGCTAAGTGTCCTGATTATTTGTCTGATAATCAAAAGAGAAGTTTGAAATTGCAAGATCAAAGATATGTTTTGATTCAAGGTGATTTGTTTTGGAAACATAAGAATGGTGTGTTTTTGCTATGCCTTGACAAATATCAAGCTGAGAAAGTTCTAATTGAGATGCATGAAGGACAGTGTGGAGGTCACTTTTCTGCTAAAACTACTACCCATAAGATTTTGAGGGCAGGATATTATTGGCCTACTTTGTTCAAAGATACTTATACACATGTTAGGAAATGTGAACCATGTTAGAGGTTCTCCAATAAATTGAAATTCACAGGTGCTCTATTGCTCAACCCGGTGAGTGCTGAGGCTCCTTTTGCAATGTGGGGGATTGATTTTATTGGTGAATTTCAAGAAAAGTCTAGTGCAGGGCATAGTTGGATCTTAGTTGCCACAGATTAATTTACTAAATAGATTGAAGCTATCCCCACAAGGAAAGCAACAAGTAAAGTGGTTAATGAATTTCTATTAGAAAATATTTTGACTAGATTCGGTGTGCCTAATAAATTAATAATGGACAATGCTATGAGTTTCAGATCAGAAGAAATGACAAGTTTTTGTGAAAGGTATGGGATTAAAATATCATATTCTTCCCCATATCATCAACAGGCCAATGGACAAGCTGATTCTAGCAATAAAAGCATATTAAAAATATTGAAGAGAACTCTGGAACAAAATAAAGGACATGGAATACAAAATTAAGATTAGCTCTTTGGGCTGATAGGGTAACACTTAAAAGGGAAACTGGTCAATCTCCTTTTGAGTTGGTGTATGGATTACAAGTGAGATTTCCTATTAACAATTTATTACCCATTTGCCAATTCATACAAGAAAAAAATTTAGATGTCTTTGACAATATGCAAAATAGAATGATGCAGTTGATTGAATTAGATGAAATGAGGAGAAGTAGTCAGAGAGAAAATGTGAAGCTACAACAAAAAATGAAATATCTATTTGACAGGAGGGCTACTGAGAGAAAGTTCCAAATTGATGATTTAGTTCTCCAATGGAATGCAAGGGTAGAGGACAAAGGCAAACATAAGAAGTTTGAGTCTTTATGGCTAGGATCGTTCACTATTGCAAAAAAATTTGGCGAAGACTCATATTTGTTGAAAAGTATGGAAGGAGAAAACTTTGAGTTGCATGTGCATGGGCGATTTTTGAAGCCTTTCTTTGAGTGAAAATATAGAAGTGCACAGGTAAGTATGTATCATATGTTCTTTTCCCTTCCCCTATTTGTAAGTTCTGTCCATATTTCCCTTTCTGTTTTTAGGGTTTTTTCTCTATTGTTGAGGTGGTCTGCAACCAAAGATTCTATGGTTCTTTGTCATAAACCTTGTTTAGCCAATCCTCATTAGAGCCACTGTTGGTTGTATTCCTTGTTTTGGTAGTTTTCCAGGTTCTCTGTTCTTTTCTCTATGATCTGTTGTTTTTAATTAGCTATATTTCGTTCCTTTTTTCTTTACATGTGTCAAGTTTTTCAGGTTTTCAAATCTGAACCTAACTCAATTTGCAAAAAACCCTGAAAAACCTAAGCCTTCCAAGTGTTAAAAGTTGAAAAACAAACCCTAAGTCATGTCGCTTATGTTTCACTGTTGCTTTTTTATTCCACTTAAGTCATGTGTTTTAATCAAATCTCTTTGTCGCGTTACTCCAAACGAATATTCCCTAATCCTTCCCAACTTGGCGATTTGATTTTGTCACATGGTCTTGTTTAAATCCAATATATTCCTGTGGCATTATGAGACTCTGTGATTTCTTCATGTCGTGTGGTGGCAGATAACTTTTTAGTAAAGCATTATGCAGAGGGGACCCACTGATTAATCGGGTAATCATGAGAAATTCTCAACAGTTATTAAAATGTCTTCAGACTTTGCAATTTCTTCATGTCGCGTTATCGCTAAAAGGATCCAAGTTTAAAAGTTAGGCAAAGCCTTTAGTCGCATAGTCTCAAGAAGGAACGACGGTTAAGAGATTATGACCGAGACTCCGCGACTGACCATCTGAGGTTTTAGCGCAAGGCATAGTCAGGTTGTTGCCAAGAACAGAATGATGACTCAGTTTTCCATTGTACAGTAAGTCAACAAGTGACTCTATGACATGTGTCATAAGGCAAGTGGATATTAAAGTTTTATCGCATGGTCGCCAGAAGGAGAAAATCAAATCAGTGACAACAAGACTAGGTGATTTTCCTTTTGTCGCGATGTCTGAGAAAGATTTAAGGGTATATAAGAACATTTGGCGATTAAGCGACGGCCATCAGATAAAGAGATCAAGAGATCTAATGGTGGTCGCGATGTCTCAGAATAAAAGTGCCCAAGGGGAAAAGTCTTCCCGACTTGGCGATTAAGGTTTGTCGCGCAGTCGTCAGATGAGAAAAGGGGCACATATAACCTATCATGAAAAAATTTAATACTTAGATTTTGTATTCTACGATCGGGCGACTTAGATTGTCACATAATCTTGAAATGAAATGAAAATGCTCAGCGACTAGGAGATAACCATAAAGGGTTAAAAGGCAATGGTTAGTCGCAAGGTCTCAGAAAAGATAATGAGTTAGTGTTAACTATATGCGGCTATGCTTTCTGCAGGGTCGCGTGATCGCTAGATGGTGACTTGGATTAGCCAAAGGAAAGAAAGTGTATTATCACCATGTCTTGAGATAAACTATGGGTTAGTGACAGAGGTCTACGAAAAAGAGATTATATGCAGTCGCATCGTCGCCCGATCCCAAAATCTAAAAACGGTGCCAATTTTTGATGTGATAGTATGAATCATTCGGTAACCAATCATTGGCTTGTATTTTGATTACTGTGCAAAAAGAGTAGCTGAGATGTAAGACAGTTAGAAAATCACAGTGTGACATGTCAGCTCCTTTTGAATGTTGTAAGGTTGTTCTAAGGATTCACTTTTAAAAATATGATTTCTTGTCAAGTTCATGGAACTACAGCTAGGTTTTCATTCAAGTTCATAGTATGTCGAATTAAAGATAGAACTGATGTTTCCAAATTATGAGCTGCATACTTTGAATGATGGCTATAAGGAGTTGATGGTGCATTCATTTTCATTCACCATACTTTTAGATTTTAGAGCCCAAGTTGTTAAGTTTTCAGAGACAAGAGATATTTTTCTCAGTTTGCAGTGTTGATTAAAAGGTTTCGAGTTTCAGAAAATTGTGCACAGGACAGTCAGCCAATCTCAGGGATTAATTTGCTTTAGTATCAGTAAGGAGTAGGAGATTCAAGGTATTGCAAGTATGAGTGGGGCTGTTAGTGTTGCTTCGACAAGTGGAGGAAGTGAGGAAGAGCAAAAGGGAAAGGCAAGTTTTTCTGATGAATTCCTCCGCCTCCTACCTAGTTCAAAACAGAACAAGAAGGTTAATGCTAATGTCCTTATTGATGAGTATAAAGACATTCAAGATGTTGTGACTCCAAGAACAACAGGTTTTTCCCTCTTCAATTATTTTTATAAGAATTCTGATAAGCCCATCCCAGTATCAAACCCTTGGACCTGTGGTTTAGCCAGGTTGCTTGTTCCTGATGTCTTCCTATATGTAGAATTGTTCTTAGACCTAGCCAATCACTATGATGTTTTGTCTAAGACCATCAGGAGGGATGATGGCACTACCCTATTAATTTTGAATATAAATTCATTCATGCAAGCCTTCGGCTTATATAGCACCATGTCTACCAAAATTCACATGACAAAGCAAAAATAGAGGTATACTTTGAAGCCTGGGATCGCTAGGGGCTAGTTGTTAAAACATATGTTAAAAGAAGTGAGAAATTATTTATATCCTATGTCCGGGGAATGCCCATATTATTACAAAGATCTACACTTTTATATCAAGTATGCTGCATATGCCCTATGTAGAGTGTTGGGAATAGATGGTGATGCAGAAAAGATTGATGCAGGGATTCTGATGATGGTATTCGACCTACAAGAGGTCCACTCTAACACCAGTTATGACTATATTCAGCACATCATAGATGAAATACATGAGGGTTTCATTGCAACCCAGAAGAGAATGAAGAACCCAAAGGAGAAGGAGCCCAAATTTTTGCATTACTCAGTTCTTATGCATCTCCTTTTGCATTTCAATTTTGTCATCATGGATGCTAATAATTTAACTCCTCAGAGATTCTACCAATCAACACCAAATCCTATCCAATTTTGGGTGAGGGTTTGGAATTACACTTCTAGGGAGTGTGACTATTGTGCCTTTTAGAATTGGATTGTATATCCAATAGTACAGAGTTTGGGAACAAGCAGAACAAGAATCCCATTAAAAGTTATACAATTGCTTAGGCCCTGTGATTATATAGATAGCTAGCCTGGAAAGCATAATTGGGGTGACTTATTTATGAAAGAAAATTACACAGTCATCAGGGTATATGGGTGTATTCACCCACCTCATTTATTACCATATTATGTGCCTGCAAGAGTGGCTGCAATGAAATTCATATGGCAGTTGTTGTTAACAAATAATGAGCACTTTGCACCGCATAAGAAGGGGACTCTAACCCCTAGGCAATTCAAGATTTTCAACTTTACAATTGGCAAGGGTGTCATTGATGCAGTAGGTCAATGGTAGGAAAAATATAGGATGGGGGCAACCCCTTATAGATACATTGATCCAGAGGGTTTCATGCCAGGGGTTAGGAAATTGTATACACCTACAATCCCCAATAGAAATGTCCACTGTGAGTGCATAGAAGAAGATGCAACAAGGAACATCTTAGATTAAGATGATATTCATACAAGAAGATTAAGAATCGAAGAGTTGCTAAAACTTGATAAGAAAATAAAGAGAAATGGGTTGTATTTTGGGGTGTTTTTACCCTGACCTCCCATATTTTGACAGAATTAAGGCCATGATAGACAACTATTATGTGCTTATAGAGCAACTGGATATAGTTCTTAACAAGAAAGGTGCTCAGACACCTGATTATTCAGAGTCAGAATACAACAGTAGTATTGATAGTGATTATGCACGTCCTACTATGCATGCTTCATCACATCAAGATATAGCTGAAATACCATAGTTGCAGGGAGCAGAGGGTAACATTATAGATTTGACAATTGCTACCCAACCAGATGATGTAGAGGAACCTGCTTTGAAGAGGCAGAAATTAGAAATAGGTCAGCTCTCAACTGAAGGGCAGAATAAGAAGAAGGATAAGGCTAAGGCCTTCTTACCTGGCAGTAGGTTATATGATCATAATCTAAGAAAGTCAATTAGGGAAGGCAAGAAGCAACAGCCTGACCTAGATGACAATGTTGAGTTGCCACTTAAGGCTTGTGTTGATGAAAGATTGCTTCATCAATAAAAATTTCTAAATGATGACAGCTTTGTTAAAATAAAGGAGTTTAAAGACTTCTTAAGATGGCATAAGATAGAGCAGATCAGATCCCAATTGACAATGGATGGAAAAGAGACAATAACAAATGAAGCCCTAGTGGCTTTACAATCTTATGATCCAAAGAGTGAGGATATTTCACCCGAGGAATCCAGGAAGATGGTGCTAGGTAGTGGAATACTGTTGGCTGAGGGATGGGATTTGGCATCTGCCTTCATCATTGACCAAATCAGAAAACAGCCAGATCTCAAGATGGATAGTGAGGTCCAGATGGGGGATGTAATAAAAGGATTTGGGTATAGCCCAAAATCCCAAGCTTTTGCAATGTGGAGCCTGTGCCCAAAAGACCAAAAGCCCCAACTGGTAAATATTCAAGAAAATATGGTGGGCAATTAAATGGTCTGGTCTGTATAGAATACAGGGGATTTGGAGATCTCCCAAATTATGACACATTGGGCTCACTTGAATGAAGACAAGACTAAACAATTTTCTAAAAGGTGTAGCACATTGTTGGAAGAGACAAGTGCATTGTCTAAGGACAGGGAGATGTGTCATATACAATTGCACCATCAGGATCAGGTAATCAAGAAATTGTTGAAAGAGTTAGAAGAAAAACCTAAGGTGGTATATGTATCTGAACAACCACCACCAATGCAAATTGAAGATAAGCCTAAATCAGAGGAGGTTTTTGAACAGGAAACTAATGAAGAAAAGGGAAATGCAATTGCTTTGAAAGCATTGAAGGGTATACTACAACATAGAATTGAGATTCTTCAGGATAAAACTGATGGTGTACTCAATGCATACAATAAGTTGTCGGCTTTGCATACTGAGGTAATGGGGTACCTTTCCATTCTAAACCCTTACTTTACTAAGTGGTCTTCTAGGGTAAAGTTATTTGAAAATTTAGCATCTTTACAAGTCCTAAGACCAGATTTTCCTAAAATAGTAACTGAAGTTGAAGATGAGATCAAAAGAGTCAATATTTCTCTCTCATTCTTTAAAGACAAATTAAACCAGATAGAGGTTAAGCTAAGACTCTTTTCAAATGATTTTAATAAGTTTATTCATTCCTTTAAGGGGAGATGATGATCAAGTAAATGCTGTAGATCCCTAGAAGAATGAATTTGACAACAAGATGCCTGGTGATGAGGCATTTCTATTGGGAGCAGATGTTGATATAGAAGGATTCAATAAAATATTGGATGAGGCTTTCAAATCATAGATTGACATCAACAAATTCCTGCTAGATGTCAAGAATATCAGTGATGCTAGATGGGATAGACAAAAGGTGCAAGTACAGAGTACTCAAGACTTTAAGTGGCCATCGAATGATGAAGTAAAAGCATGGGAGTTGATGACCATGCCCAAGAGAAAGAAGCCAGCAGTAGAATAAGAAATCTTGGATGAGGAGTAAAGGTGAACACTTGGCACTACACTGTTCAAGATAAGAGGGACAATTATTGCAAAAGGAGAATGTAGATGAGTATGCAAGCACAGTTACCTGGACTTAACATAAATACTACCAGCTACCATCTATACAAATCTGATTTTAGTCGCCAGATCGGGAGAAGAACAAAGAATATTTGTTTCCATCTTTTGACTCGGTTGCTCCATCACTTCTTCTTTCTTTTGTTTCTTTTATAGTTTAGGGTTAGATTTTTATGACCATCTGAAGCTTGTTGCATCCTAAATATCAAGGGATTCCAAGATGGCCAAAAACCTATATATAGAAAAAGAGTTGTAATTTTAAAAGGGTCTTTCGATGTTGGAATTTTTTGGAAAAGGAGATAATATATTATAGAATTCAGATGTTCTGAATTGGTGTCTATCTTTTGAAGTTGCAAAATCTTTCATGTATGGAAGCTGGATCATATAAATAAAATACGGTTCAATTTTACTCTCTTCAATTGTTGTATCTTTATTCTTTGTGTACTTTTATGTTTAAGTTTGCAAGGCATTCTGAAGCATTTTGGTTATTAGGTAACTATCTAATTACTTGCAAGTTTCTTTTAAGGAAAGAACTAAGTTTTGTGAGTAGTTTTAGGGGGCATAGTGCTTTTTTTTAAAGATTTGATACAATCGTTTAGAGGTAATAGGGTAATTTTTAAGGCAATTTATCTGAATTGCATGTGGGTTGTAAGGCATCTTACTGTATTTGTTTCTATGAGATCTTAGTTTAATTCACTCTGTAACCCAAAGGATAGGCACTGGTCTAGAACTTGGACTGATAATCTATCATTGTCCAAGTTATTTCAAGGTATCAAAACCAAATTAATCAAAATACTCTTGTTACTAAGAATAGATAAACTAAACTCATTAAGGACTTATGTCAGTAGGACGGTGTCCACTTTAGTGATTCCTTGAAGAGTGAATCATTAGGTTGTCCCTCCTAAAATAAAAGGAAGAAGGATGAAAATCCTTGTCTCACTGGTGTATGTTGTTAAAACCATAGCCTGGTTTATAGTACTCTCTTTTAAATTAGTAATTGAAATCTCTCGAGTATTATACAAGTTATTACAGTGAGGTTTTGGGCACATAACCTATGAATGAACAAATCCACCAAACATATAGGCTGAAAATATTAGTAATCTTTAAAAGGCAATACCTGCCTGAGTATGTGGAGCTCAAAAATGAAGGAGGTTATAATGGATATCCCCAGTGTTATCAAATACCTCAGCAATTAGCATTTTTCTTTCCTAAAAGAGGTTGCAATCAGGTGTACAAGGTATACTTTCATATTTATGTAAGTGGTGAAAGGAAAAGAGCTAACAGGTTCGTTGCAATTGGTCCACCAAGTCATACTTAGCTATAGCAATAGTAACCAGGTGTTTCACTGTTGGTTTAGGGATAGTAAAAATAGGAACCTTGGACATTGATGTTGGTTTTGAGGTGGAACTCGGTCCTTTGATCGTGACTTGTTCTTGGCTCTGATTCACCGCATTCGATTGGAAAGAAACACCTTTGATTGTGACCACATTAATTGATTCAGTTTTAATGTCGAGCATATTGATCACGCTATCATTATTGGAGTAGGTGTAGTTGACTTCATTACCTTTTCCTTTATATGCTTCCCCTTTCTCATAATTAGGGAATGATTTGTTAAATGTGGTATGATCTTCATTGTTAGTGTGTCCCTCCACTTTGATTTTACCTCCTTCAATAAGGTCTTGAATAACATTTTTAAGCTTAAGGAAATTGTTAGTCTTATGTCCTTTGTTTTTGTGAAAGACACAGTAAGAATTATCATCCCACCACCTTGGTTTGACCGCTGGTTCCCATGGTTTAGAATCTAGGATTTTCAGAACTTTGTTGTCTAAGATTGTCTTTAAAATAGTCTCAAGAGGTTCTCTCAAAGGAGTGAATGTTCTTTGAGTTTTTGAAGTCCTTGTCTGACCTTTTCTATTATCATTGTTTGCTTTGGGTATAGGGGTCATTACCTTGGCATCTTTGCTTAATTGCATGTTGTTAATCAGATTGAACACATCGGGTTTTAGACCAACATTGGATGCATCTACCACTCCATCATTGACAACATTTTTGTTTTTCTTGCACCATTTAGGCTTGGAAGTGGAGTTGTTAGATCTATTTTCATTTTGAAGAGTGATCTCCCCCTTTTTGACCATAACTTCTTTGATACGGAGGGTGTTCTTGATCATCTTGTCGAAGCTAGGGGAGTCTTGCATTTTTAATGTGTAGTTTAATTTAGGGACCAAGTTATTGACAAAGATTTCCATCTTTTCATATTTAGGAATAGCTCTTGATTACTGTGCAAAGAATTTCCACCACCTTTGTAGAAAGTGGGTAAAGGATTCGCCAGTATTTTTTTTAGTGTTGCATAGGTCCATCATAGTCATGTCATGCTAGATATTATAGGAGTACTATTGGATAAATTGTTGAATTAACTCCTCAAAATTTTTGACCTTAGGTATAAGCTTTGAGAACCATTCCATGGCGCTGCCCCCTAGACTCCTAGGAAAAAGCCACATGAGGTAAGTAGGTTTATGCATGTACTCTATGCTAAGAGAAAAAAATTCTCTAACATGATCATGTGGATCGGTCTCTCCCATATCCTTGTTGTATTTTGGCCTTGCCACGTTGGGAGGGAATGGAACCATAGTAATACTTTTGTCGAAAGGAAATGGACAAATCAAGTCCACAGAGTACTTTGTTTTGGATTTAGCCTTCTCTTGTTTGAGAGTCACAAGCTCTGTTTGCATAAAGGTAAGTTGTTTGGCGAGAATAGAAATAGGAGTAGGTACCTCCTTTTATTTTAGTTGTTCCACATCATAATCTCTGGGTAACTTCACATCAGTAGATCTGCTAGATGGAGAAAGTATTTCTCTTTATCTTTGTCAATCATCTTTTCCATTATCTTTTGGAATTTCTTGCTTTGTTTGAGTTTGTTTTACTCTTCTTCAGTGATGTCTTCCTCACTGCCGGATTCAAATAGAGGATGTTCAAATGTGGGTTCTTCTTCTTCATTGATATCTTCATGCTTTTGGTTTTTTCTATTGTCAAATTCATCAAAATCCTCACTCCATCCACGAGTGGACCTGTCCATTTCTGGAGAGTCTAGATTGAGTAGGGAACTGCGAGATGTTTCTCCTTGAAAATGTAGTGATTTAGGAAGTACTTTAAATCCTTTAGATGTGTACTTGTTGTGTCTTGTGTTAACCATGTATCTGTATCTCAACTTCATCAAAGTTTCTCGATAGTGTCAGGTAGTATCTTGAATCGTTCAAGTGAGTGTGTCTAGATGAAAGTATCATTTGTATCTTGGTTGAAGTAAATGATTCCAGTGTCAGAGGGTTAGAATTCCCTAACAGTGAGCTAGGAATCATGTTGTTGTAAAACAGGATAGACCACATGCATTGAGATAGATTGTGAGAAACTGACAGGACATGCAAGGTAGATGTCTAAAAAAGTGTTTTGACACAGTAATAGGGAGACCAGAAAAGACAACAGGGACAGACTAAAGAGCCAAAAGGGTACCCACATCAGTAGAGTTTTACTATTAAACTATTCTACAAATGCCCACTATCCTAGATGCGAGCTACTAATGACCCTAGATGCGAGTTTGAACCCTAGATGTGATGATGTGTTGACCAGATGTGAGCCACAACACTAGATGCGAGCAAGGATAAAAAATATGAGCCAGGAAATCCAGGATGCGAGTTTTTGGTGTCTTCATTAGATTTTGTCAATTTTCAAAAATTTGTCTTGGAAGTGCATGAAGTTTGTATGATTGCTGATTGCGTTCTAAGACCTGTCGATGAGTGAAAAATACATGTGTTGACCAAGGATTTGAATTTTTTTTCTTGTTTGAAGGTGTTATCATTTTAATGATTTTTAGTTACATAGAGGATTGTTGCATTATTAAGGGAACAAACATATCCTTACACCCTATTTTATAGGTGGAGGATGAAAATCCTTGCTCGTTGACTTAGGTACACACTCAAATGCTAATCAGAATATAGCCATCACCAAGCACGCAATGGCTCTAGACATGATGTTGTATTAGCCGACTCCAAATGCAAGTGAGGGCATGATATTACGAGTGTCTTGGGGAAATTACTTTTTGCCTCGCACAAGGATTATCACCCTTTCATGGGTGAATCGGGATTCAAGAATTCTTTCAGTTTAAGTGTTGTCTATGATTGGGCAATCTGTTCGAAACCATCCCCCATAGAATTGCACAAGGAAAATTTGAGGGGTATAGCCCTATGAGTACTCAAATATGTGTAGACTCGCAAGGAAGATTCAAGCGGCTCCTCTCTACACATACCCAAGCATGTTCAAGGAATGATGTCAAAATTCTAAGAACAAAACTGATTCCATCTTTTGAGGCTTTACCCTATGAGGAAGCAACTATTTATATTGAGTTGGAAGTATTGGTGTAAAACTTGTCCTCATTTGGGTCGTTCCCAGGAGATTTTTTCCTCAACCGGCAGGCCCTCTACTATTTAATAAGCATACAAAGGATTGGTGAGCTTAGGATTTCTAGATTTATTATTCTTCAAAAGAAGAAGAGCATACTCTCCTAGTCCATGCCATTTTCTCCCAAAAGACTTCAATCACTTGTTCATTCCCTCAAACGACTTCACTCACAACTCAATCCCCCATATCGAGTTTTTGATTGCCCTACTCGGAAGGAAGAGAAAATCCTCTAGTGAGACTGAAAAGAAAGTTTAAGTTTGATTTAGATATTCCTAATTTAATGAAAACACAAGTACCTGAAAGCAAAGTTTGTTTTTTCTTTGACCGCACTTTTTAGTGCTTTTCTTATTCAATTACAAATCCCAAATTAGACAATGAAGTTCATTTATCCCACAAAAGTTTTTGATTAAGTAAAACAAGTTTTGAAGGGTTCCTAAAACCTAGAATAGAGTGAATGATCAGAAATAGAGCCCATACTAAAATAACAGAGCCTAACAATTAGAACAGGCCACAATAGGGCCACAGAACTAGGTTTTGAAGGGCTCCATGAACCCTGTACACTCAGATTTTGAGGAGAATCTAAAAACCCACTTAGACAATCAGCTGCATAAAGCTAAAATGTACTTGAAACCCAGCAACACATAAATAATAGCCAGATAGAAACCTGGAGAAGACACCCTCACTGTCCAGAACAGGGCCCAAGGGCTACATGTTAATCCAGAATTGGGGAAGAATCTAGCTCCCCACACCAAGACGGATAGCTAGAAAGGAAAGTAAACTTTTAATAATTTCTAGCAAAAACAATAAGGGTTTTGACTTGGTCCCCAAAACCACAAGACTCCATCTACAAACTAAACCCAAAGAAATAACAATGTGAGAAAAAGAAGACTGTAGATAAACTTTAATAACCTCTGTTCTTCCCACAAAATTAACCATCCTTCTACCCATCCAGAAATCACCATGAGGACCCCAGTCCACCTCAATATGAGCTTCACCCATCTCCATAGGGTAAATTAAGATCACGAGAGCAGACTTGTGTTGTTCAATTTATCCCACAAAAGTTAGGTGACTTGTGTTGTTCAATTACTTTGCCAAAGAAAATTATACGGTGAAACTTATTCAATTAATCCCACAAAGTTTAGTGATTTTTCTTGTTCAATTACTTTGCCAAAATAAATTAAACAATGAGTTTTCTTTGTTCCTTTACCCCAAATTCCTCTCAAATCTTAAATCAACTTCTGAGTTTCTAATATTCCTTGAAGGAAAAGAGCATAATCCCCAGGTTGATTTATTAAGTGATTAGAAAATGTCTTTAGTTTGAAAGCATAACAAAATAGAAGTCAAGACGGGGGATTGGCCACTTGCAAACCCACAAGTTAATAGTTCCTTTCTAATTTTTAGTCTCTGACAGTGATCTACAAACAAGAATTAAGTTGTTTAAATGACAAAGACATAAAACATCCAAAGATTAATGGTTAGACTTGTCAAATTGCAATTTCAAAAACCAGTAAAATTTGAGATTTTGTGCATGTTCATTTTAAGCCTAAAAAAGAAATATTGACTTTTGACCTTTGTTGACTTTTGAAATTTTGTTGACTTTGAAACCCAAAACCAAGTGTGAAATGATGTGAGTACATACACCTTTCTTTTTAAACACCAAAAGTGAAATGGGAAAATTTTTAATTAGAAGATTATGTGCTTTCCCACCAAACTAGATGGCTAACCTGTAGACCTGTTTTTGTAAAAATGGTATTTGTAGAAGTGTAATAGAGGGAAAGTAGAAAGAAAATAGAAGGAATATAGTCTTCTTTCCTTTTTCAACCTGCAAAAGAAAATGAGAGCTTGCAAAACATACTCAAACAACAAAAACACATTAGCTCAGAGGGTTAGTTTGCAAGCAAAATAATGAAAAGGAACCTGTGAAGTAGGCCCCACGGTGGGCGCCAGACATATGTGTGTTAATTAATGCACCTATTATTTGTGGCACAACACTTCAATAGAGCATTACATTAGTGAAAATAGGGTTAGTAAAGCATGTAAATCCACTAAAATTGATCTATTGCTTCCTATCTAGGAGGAGTATGAAAAATGACATAATAGCCCTCAGATTATGCATATTTCAATGACATATACAACCTAAGAATAGAAGATTCAAATGAAAACTAATCTAAATGATTGAGAAACATGCATTCTAGCTCTAGAAATAAAGATTATAACAATACAACTAAGAAATATGCTAAAAAGCAATATCAAAGTCCCTAATGTTAGAGTAATTAGGTAGTTTCTATACTCTTCTTTCTCTTAAGCTTTCTCGTAGGTGCATATAATTAATATGTTATATTAATTATTTTGTACATCCTAGCTTTTTCTTTTTTTAGGGTTTCATTCACCTTTAAGGTTGAATGCTTGTAATTATTTTTCCATACTCTCTGAATACATTTGAGCTCTCACTTTTTGAGCACAGAAGAGTTTCAGCTTTTTTCGTCTTTTGTTTCATTCTTTGTAACAGGTATTTTGCATGCAGATTGGTCTTGGAAGTCAAAGCTATATTTCACAGTTTCTACATGGTATAAGAGCCACCCTATCGCTGCCTAGTTTAAAGGTTTTTTGAAGCCGCGATTCGAAGACGACAGCCACAGCTTCTCTATCATTTTTCTGTCACTTTGAAGGAGTCACTATTTTTTGGAGCCGTTTGAGAAAAAATAGACTCCACCATTGCATTCAGAAGGCCCAGGAGAGTCAAAATACCTATAAAGTTTGACCATTTTGGTCACAGTGACCTCAGGCAAAAATTTTAGCCTCCTAGGCCGTACGGGCATGATTTTCAAAAAAAAAATTAAAAAAAATTTAAAAACAAAGGTTTTTTAATAATTTTTGGGGCTGCTGGAGTGCGCCTCCAATGCACCACCACGCAGCCACCCCGGCCAGGCTGAGCCCGGCCTGCGCCGCCCACCGACCGCTAGACTCCGGCGGAGCAACTCCACCACTGACGGTGCCACTAGCAGCCGCGGTGCCGCCCAGGAACTGCCCGAGAGCGGCTAGCCACTGGTCTACCGCTAGCCCACCACTAGGTCCACCGCTAGCTACCAGGTGATGTCATTATTGACGTCACCGGCCGGAAAAGGATTTTTTCGGCAGTTTTTTTTTAAATTTTTTGATAGTTTTTGCAATTTTTGGTGACTGGAAAAATTTTCTGGTGACAGCCTCGATGGCAGTCAATTTTTTTCTCGGCAGCAGTGACGGTCCTTTGGACATGAATTTTTTTCCAGTGACTGTGTTTTTCCAACGAATTATTTTTCAGAGGGGCACTTAGTTTTTTGGCCATATCTTGGGCATACGGTGTCCGTTTTCAGAAAACAAAATATCACCAAAAAGGTGTTTCCAAGCCCGTCGCTCTCATCTAGGTTTCATTTCTTAATTTTTCCATTTTCTTGCTAGTTTTTACAGTCAAAGACACACCTTATTTTGTGCTCTTGTTCTACTTCTGAAACTCAGGTTTTTCACTGGTTCTTTGTGTTTTTTGCTTCATTTTGTGGTGTATGGGAGTTAGTTTGATAGTGTGTGGGGGGGTGCATATTTATTTCTACATTTTCAATTCAGAGAGACCCTTCTTCCATCTTATTCTCTCAATGTCAGACACATCCATTGCCATTCTGACTCCACATAACTACCACAAATGGAAGCCACAAATGACCAGAATCCTCATGTCACGAGGTTTATGGTCCTGCCTAGATGTGACTTAACCTATTCTACCGAGGCCTTATGAGGCTCTTATGCACAGAAATAGGATGGATGAGGCAATGGGCCTCATTGCCCTGAACATTTCAGATGGGTTTTTGTTCCACCTAGATGGTCTGACCACACCCAGGGATATGTGGGACAAGTTTTCCTCCTTGTTTGGCACAATGAATCAGTTTAGGGTCCTCCAAATAGATGTAGAGTTCACCTCCTTGGTACTTGAATCATTCACCAGCATTGAGGACTTCCTGATGAAGTTTAAGTCTCTTTGATCTATTTTACAGGGTACTGGAAAGATGAAGTCAGATGATGAGTGTATCTTCCTGATACTCTCAAAGCTTTGTGGCCCTTATCAGATTTTCACTTCTACCTTCTACTCCACTATGGATGCACTGGGTGCACGTCATGTTATGCCCTCTTTTGAGACCTTCTGTGATAGGTTAACTCGTGAGCAGACCAAGCTTAGTCAGATGGATTTCCTTACAGGTTCACAGTCACAGGCATTGCTTTCCAAGTCATCTCAGGATACATAGAAACCAAAGCCAAAGCAGATATATGATTCCTCTTCTCAAGACTCTACTGGCCCACCATCTTCTTCTAAGAAGGATAAATAGAAGAATGAAAACCCTACCTATTCCTATTGTCAGAAGGGGCCCCATGATGAGTCACATTATTTTCAGAAGAGATTTGATGGCTATGAGAAATAGATTGTAGATTTGCAAGCTCTCCTTTAGAAGAGCACTATTTCCTCTCCATCCTCTTCCTCCTCACAGGGGTCTTCTTTTCAGTCTTTTGCCTCATCTTCGACATCTGGACAAGATTTTGGACAGGGTCATACATTACAGGCTTCCGTTGCATCCCCTTCCCAGGTCCCTTGGATACTAGATTCAGGTTCTTCTCACCATATGGCATCTTCTCCGGAGATCTTCTCTTTTATTGAGGCTTCTCCTATTCCCCACATTCTCATGGGGAATAACACTGTTATGCCAGTCTATGGGAAAGGTTTTGTACGCATTTAGGATGGTACATTCAATGATGTATTGTATGTTCCATCTTTGTCTGCAAACCTTCTCTCGATTTACCAGATTACACACAGTGGATCAAGGAAGATAGTTGCGTTCATGCCAGATTCAGTCTTCATTCGGGATAGTGTGACCGGTGGCATTGTTGCTACAGGGATAGCTAATCATTCCACCCGTCTCTACACCTTCACACATTTTGGTCCACCATCTCCATTATCAGAGCTCTTCTCTCCTCTTCCGTGAGAGCATCATGTGGTGCAGTCAGGTCACTTGAACCTTTGTGTTGTTCCTGAGACTCCTGCTGTGACTGCCACACCACATCTTTTTGAGTTTTCTTCTCTTTAGCAGGACTCTTCTTCACCACTGCTAGACCCTCTAGCTCCATTTATCGAGCCACTAGGTGCAGTTGTTGAGGATTCTACAGAGGACACTCATCTCCTCTCTCATGATAGTGTCAGCGCACCTGTCATACCACTTCCATTGGGGATTCCATTTCAGGATCATTGTGTCTACTCCTTTGAGAATTATCTCAACCTTCCAGTGACACACAATCTTTCAAGATTACCTCTTCATTGCTCACTATATTTCACTCCTTTGCATTGGAGTCATAGTGGTTTGTTCATTGATCCAGGGGTTCTTTCATTATGGGGGGCTTTGGAGCCTCGACCCTCTCTCATGGGGGGTTGGCAACACGCATTGTACTCATGGCTTTGAGAGAGTCTCTTCAAGTCATTCTTTGTCTTTTGCTTTCTTTTATATCTCTTCTTGGAGAGGAGTTTTTCCCACTGGGTTTTCTCCTTTGTCTCTAGTTTACAAAGATTTCCTTGTATTGGGTACCTAATCAGGCCTTATTGCCAGGACCCATTTCTTTCTTTCATAGCTATGCTAGGTTAGCTTACCTCCTAAGCTTCGCTTAAGGGGGGGTGTTAGAGTAATTAGGTAGTTTCTATACTCTTCTTTCTCTTAAGCTTTCTCATAGGTGCATATAATTAATATATTATATTAATTATTTTGTACATCCTAGCTTTTTCCTTTTTTATGGTTTCATTCACCTTTAGGGTTGAATGCTTGTAATTATTTTTCCATACTCTTTGAATACATTTGAGCTCTCAATTTTTGAGCACAGAAGGGTTTCAGCTTTTTTCGTCTTTTGCTTCATTCTTTGTA
The DNA here is from genome assembly GCA_018584345.1 of Thuja plicata. Taxonomy (NCBI): domain Eukaryota; kingdom Viridiplantae; phylum Streptophyta; class Pinopsida; order Cupressales; family Cupressaceae; genus Thuja; species Thuja plicata. The sequence continues at coordinate 134,505 of MU225491.1, read as the reverse complement.
ACAAGTATTTTGCATGCAGATTGGTCTTGGAAGTCGAAGCTGTATTTCTCAGTTTCTACACCTAAAACATGAGCAACATAAGATTTCTCCTTCAATTCTCCAAATGTGGGCAGCATAAGAATGCTTTCTACTCTTCAAGATCAAGGGCCTTCAACAATCCAAAAATCAAAGGATTTCAACAATAAAAAATCAAGGGCCTTCCACAATAAAAAATCAAGGGCATATTGAACTTAAAACTCATTCTATTTATACAAGAAATTAGGAGTGATTTGAGCTTAAAACTCATTTGATTTGATTTGATTTGATTCAATTTGATTTGATTTGATTTGATTTCAATTGATTTGATTTGATTTGATTTGATTTGATTTGATTTGAATTTAAATTAGAGGGAGTCAAGCTTGAGAAAGTTGACTTTCTCAAGTGGGTTGAGTTCCTAATCATAAAATTAGGAATGTGACAACATTAGGAAGTGGGTTAGGATAGGATTAAGATTAGGATTAGGCTTAGCATATGGGGAATAGGTTGGGATGGGTTTCAACCTAGGGTTAAGGTGGTTGAGGTAGGTAAGGTTAGGGGTTAAAGGGAATATTAATGAAATGAATTATATTTAATATATTCATCCAAAAATAGGGAAATTAATTATTTAAGCCTTTGATTGCTTTAGATAATTAATAAGGACTATAGCCAATTAGTTAGATTAATTTAAGCTAGAGGATAGGATTTTTTCAAGTGATGAGGTATAATAGGGATTTAATTTAATTCCTTTTGATTAATTACCTTAGCCATGTTTGATTTTGAATTGAATTGATTGGATTTTGATTGGCTAAGGTGATTAATAAAATTTAGTGATTGGATCACTTAGGAGATTAAATCTGATTTGAAACAATTATATCAGCCAATTGAAGAGTTGTCTTGATATAATTGGGGGTATGATCACACTTAAGGAAAATAGGGTCTATAGTTAGAGTAGACCAAATTAGGGTGGTTACACTCAAGGTGGTAGTTTAACTCTTCAATTCACCAGCATCTCACTGTAAACATACAGACTCAACAATATATATAGTCCTTTTTTTGCCGCTTAATCTTATTGATTAGGTTTTCCTTCAATTGTGCTCGGCCATCAGATCATCTCTTATTAACTGATTTAATGTATCTGCAACTCTGTTAAACGATTAACCTTTGCCTCGTGACTTGCACTTTTATTGGAACTGACAACTTTCATGTTGCCTCTTAATCATCACCTCTGATTTTGAACTTAAATTTTCATGATTGTAGGGGTAAAAACACAATAATCTGTCACCCCTGAGGACATTTTAGGGTGCAAATTCATGTTAGTCTCAGCTGAGTATAACTCGGCCGAGTCTAACATGGCCAAGTCATCATGGGTGCCATGCGGCACTAAGTGGCGCCTATGTGGCTTTGGACTCTCGGCCGAGAGGTACTCGACCAAGTTATACTCGGCCAAGTATACCAATCATTTTAAAATGTTGAAAATAGCTCGCTAGCCCCTCATTTACACTTTGAGGGGCTAGATTTCAGCGTGTGGGGTGAAGGTGACTACTCGACCAAGTATCAGGTAGGTCCCCTTTTTTTTTGTTTTTGTTTAAATGTTTTACTGTATTTATGCATATGTGTAAAATGATTTTTTTTATGTAGCATTATAATATAATTGTTTTTTTCTTCATTTTCTAGAAATGAATTTTTTTAGGTTGAATATAAATCTAAACATAAACACAAACGCAAACTCAAATTCCAAAACCTAAACGCAAACCCAAATTCAAAATTCTGAAACATAAACGCAAACCCAAATCCAAAATTCTGAAATATTTATACGTGTAAACTTTAAATAAGGTAAAATCATATAATTTAACCATAACGTAAACTAAAAATATAATATATTGATGTTATTTCAAAACATTTAAATGCAATTCCAAACTTAAACGCAAATGCAAACTCAAATTCTGAAACATAAACGC
>MU225491.1:106270-125719 GCA_018584345.1 Thuja plicata | reverse complement strand
GATTCTTGACATATAATTTTTATATTATTTTGACTACATAACATTGAACAAATTTGTTAAAAGATGCATGTAGGTTATTAAAGCTTTTGGAAGTCATTGATTCAGATAATATAAAAAAATAGTAAATCAATTCAAAAAAAAATTAAAATCATACATAACACTAGAGAGGAGAGTCCTCTTCAATAATATGTAATTTATTTGGTTTTTGGTATAGTTTTGATAGGGAAAAAATGGCGGGAGACAAAAACGGTTGATTTCAACTAAGTTTGACTTTGAATACTTATAATGGGCAAAGTATACATTGAAAACACTTCTTTCTTTTTTTGGGCACTAGCTATACATGTCATCTAAAACATATTCTGAAATTGGAGGAAAAACTAATGTTTTACCTATAATGATTTGGTGGGAAGTAAACTCCCTGATTTACAGTATTTTTCACGAAATGAAAAATAGACCTTAAAATTTCAAAAAACATATTAATTTTGGTTCAATTTTTTAGAAAAAAATTATAAGCATATAATTCAGCCTATTTCACACATTTCATTAGTTTACATCATCTTCAAATTCTCAACAGAAATGTGAATTTTATGCCCTTGAAGTTTTACAATTTTGGTGTTGTCGTCCTTTTCCTTTGTAAAAGGGTGACAGATTATTGTGCTTTTACCCGTAGATCTGGTAACAACCTTCGTCTTTGTGCTTAGAAACTTCTTGACCTGTGTGCCTTTGCATTAAACTTGTTCATCTCTTTGAATTCAATCTTTGTTTAGACTATGTTTCGTGCTCCGTGACTTGGTGACTATCTTCACTCGGTGTTTGACTTTGCTTGGTTACCAACCTTGCTCAGTAACTAACCTTTCTCGGTTGTCAACTTCGCTCGGTAACTAAATTTTCTTTTCTCAACCGACTAACACTTCATATTACCAACAGACTTCTCACTGCTCGGTAAGTAGGCTTGTTCCCTTCATCGATTTGACCTTTCTTCTTTTTCAACTTGACAACATCAAATGCTAAGTATAAAACAATTATACCACTAGTACCTTATCATTCTCTGATCTTTATTATCTTCCCAATTAAGTTCCTCTCTGAATGATATGGCAACTTAATTTAAACTAGAAATCAATTTCTTGACATCAATGATAAAATAACAACTGACCTAACCATTCTACTTGCTTGTATTCTATTGAGATCGGTCTTCATCATCATTACCATTAGTTGGTTAACACACAAACCTTTTATAAATAAATAAAATTATCATTCCATATGATGGATAAACCCCTTGAATGACCAAAGGAGGGCATAGACCAAAAATGATTAAACCTACATGCAACAATATTTTAACAGCATGTTAGTCAGACATCTTAGTTTCTTGAAGCAAAAAATATCAAATTTAACAGAAGAAAATTGGGTCAGAATGAGCCGTCTCTTGTTAGGGGAATTTAAGCCCCTAACATTCCATGAAAGAATCCTTATTCAGCCAGAGGGGAGGCCTCTCTACCCCTCTTCTTCTGAGTCTTTTTAGCTTCCGATTAGCTAGCACCAACATACTCAGGCTGCAAATTCTTTTTTACCATAGCTACCCTAGTTGCAAGAGGGCTTAAAGATGATTTTTTTCTCTCTTTTAGCCCGATTAAGTGAATTAGGCAAAGTTTGTTGAATACCAACATCAAATTCTTGGTGTATTTTTGTTCCCCCAAATGGATGATACAAACTTTTCAAACATTTTTAAATAAATATTTTTAATATATCTATTTAAAAATAATCATCAGTATTATTATCTTGTAAATATTCTATAAAAGAACAAGATCTAGAAAGTGACATGAAGATGTTATTATATTATGAACGTGCCAATCTTAAAGTTTAAATTTAATGATTAATTTTACTTTGAAATCATTTTTATAATAAAATATAATTATGATTATATATTGAAAATAAATATTTTCAAAACTTTTTCCTTTTGTATAAAATATCCGTAATTTTTTTTTAGTATATTTAAAAAAATGAATGAAATTATATATAATGATCAAATTTCAAATTTACTTACCTTCAAATAACAAAAAGAACAAAAAATAAATTCTAATATTTCTTGTTAGAATACAAATTAACATCATATTTTCTCATCTAATTACTAAATAAAAATTGAAAAACAAAATATTCTTTAAGAACATTCTTAATGGAAACGAAACAACTTGCTTAAAATGAGGAAGATTAATTTCTCTCTCATAAAATTTTATATAAAAGATTGCATCTATCTTGTATAATAATTTTGAGTAATATAGAGATATCCCAACAAATTTGGGTTGAGATAAAAATCAAAAAAATGGAAGAATCTCATGAGAAACCTTCCAAATATAAGGATGAGAAAATAGAGAAAGAAAGTGGGAAGATTTTTTTGTGAAATTGGGAGGAATTTCTACACATCTAGGCTAGTTTTGCATTTCTACCAAATTTATAGAGGAAATTGGAACTCAAGAAAATGACAAGATCGAGAATTTATCTCAAGGTGCAAAAGGTTGAAGAATGAGAGAGTGGGAAATTCCCACTAGTTCCTATAAACTTTCTAAACTAATAAAATTATTAAAATTGAACAAATACAATTTTACTTCAAAAAATTTAAATTATACAACTTGAGCTAAAGACTTAGAAAGTATAATGAAAGATAATTCATTACATCAAGTTCAATTCTAAATAAAGAAGGATCATTGAAATGTTCTTGGATCAATAATTAATAATAGACAAGATAGGTAAAAACAACAAAGAAGAATCTTGACTAAAAAATTATATTCATAGATTTTATAAAGTATAATTATATATTATTAAATATAAACTAATAAATCAAAAAATATAATTATCAAATAAATAATTATTTAAAAATTATTAAAAAGATAAAATTAAAATATCTCAAAATCCTTTTAAATATTCTTATACAATAGACCAATTAAAATTTTCCATACAAAACTTATATTACTCTAAAGCAATATTTATACTATTCTATATTTATTTATTCAAGAAAAATCTTCCATTCAAATAAAACTAAAATCTAATACCAATTCAAAAAAAATCAAAATTAAAATCATGCACATTAATTTATGTCTGACAACACATTAAGCACTCCACATAAGTTTGAATAGTATCCATAGTGTCCCTTCATGATTCATCACTATCGAGTCAATGATTCGAGGTCGGCTTAGAATTTGCATGCGCATGACTAAAAAAAGTCTTTAACTCATGGCCTTAGAATCATGGCCTTGCATTGAAGTCTACTCGCGTGCCCAGGGCAACTTTTAATTATGTCCCTAAATTATAAAATAAAACTAAAAGCAAATACCAATTAAATGCATCACAAAACCTTGCCGTATTTCTCTATGCATGGCAACAAATTAACGACTCCTGAGCCAACACACTAATTTTAAATGTCTCCATTTCATCAAGTTTATACATTCTTCTACTAGCTCTGAGACCGGTGTATTAAACTACAGTCAAAGGCAGAAATCACTTTCAAAAGGAAACTCTATTCAAACCAATCATAAGATTTTAGGAGATCCAATTTAAGAAAAAAAATAGATTTCTTGTTGGTAGTCAACAAATGGATATTCTTATGTACAGTCAAGATAGAATGAAGAATCTTGCGACGAAGCACAAAACCATTCTCTTAGACTGAAATCAAAAAAGGTAGAACCTGTTCAAGATGAATAACAAAAATCTGAGTATTATAAATAGAATCTCATAGCCTAAGGGCTATGCAGCTGCTAAGCTTATTTTGGCCAGCAACTACTGTATAGTTTTTTTAGGAGTATTTTGTGTAGCTGATGCCTCATGCAATGCAATTGCCAATACTGCTGCTTATTTTTAAATGATCATTTTAATCTACAAATTAGAGATAAAATTTGGTGATAAAAGGAGAAGAGAAAATTTAGAAACAAATGAAAGAGGGAAATAAATTTATGAAGACACAAATTTTTTTCAATAAACAACCACTGCTTATTTTAAGTCCCTCCTTTTCCTTCATAGCTTATTTTAATTCCCTAAATAATAGAAGCTTCATAAAAATCGGAAAATATTATATATTATTCTTTTCCCACAATTTCAATTCTCCATGGGAACAGTCTAACTGCTTAAATTTTTGCAAAAAAATAGATTTAAGAAGCTGCATGGGAACATGAGATAATCAAAAGAAAATCATGAGAGAAATCAATTCCCACTTTCTTCAGAATAAGAACAATAAAAGAATCATTCAACTCCTTGAGGAGGAATCTTGATCCAAAAAAACTCGTTTGCATCTGCAACAACATCATTAGCCAGAATATCCCAATACATATAAAATAAAAACATAGGAAAACCATCTAGACCGAGGTGCTTGTTACCTTCGAAAGATAAGATAGAGGCAGGAACTTCATCATCTGACAGAATTTGTGTAAGTGAATGATTCATATCAAAAAAGACCAGAGATAGAAGTTCACTTAACATATCTTGTTGACAAGTTGGATCCAATACCTTGTCATTTGATAGCAAGGAAGAAAAAAAACTCCATCACTGCCTACATAATCTACTCATATCTATGAAAGTTACTCCTATTAAATTTAATAAAATGATTTTTTTTATGCCTTTTGTTTTCAAATAGACATGTGAAAAAATGGTATTTCAATCTCCAATATGGAGCCAAATAGCACGAGATATTTGCTTTCAAAACTATTCCTCCTTGAAAATTATATCGTGGAGCTTCGAGTGGATGTGGATCTCTTGATAAATCAGGGCCTTAGACACCCTCTGAGATTGAATTTGAGCTTGAACACCATCTAAATAATTCTTCAAATGATTCTTAATATTGAAGATATAGCCAAATGATGACTTGTTCCATTTTAAAACATTAGATTTGACCACCATCAGTTTCTTCGCTACCTGATACACAATAGTACCAATAATATTAGTGGACCACCAATCCTTAATTCTTTCCTTAATATCAAAATTTGGAGTCCACATTATTTCAAATCTTAAAGGAATATTTTTTTTTCTAGAACAATTATCAGCAATGAAAGCAATGGGAAAGTGAACGGAGAAAATATGAAATAGAGCATAAAGTTTGCACACAAAAGAAGTCAATCAATTTTGGGAAATCAGATCATAGTCAAGTCTAATTAGAATTAGATCTATCCCACTACGTCTATTGGACCATGTATAAGAAATACTAGTATGATCCATATCCAACAACCCATGGGAATTAATCAAAGATAACAAATCCTACCAGCTATCTTCAACAATAAGACCCCCACTATTTTTATAAGAGATATGAATCAATGTACTATATTTCCCCTCACAAGCCATTTCAAAGGGAGAATAGAGGCTCTAAAGCTACACACATAAGCCTACAATTTTTTTTGTTTAGGGCTTAAATATTTGACAACACCCAAATTGAACGATCTTTAAGATGTTCAAACCTAGTAGTAATATGATTCGGGGAAGAGAAAATATCAATACTTTTAACAAGTATCCGATTCCAAAAGGGCACAAAACCACTTGAAGCACCATCTGGATCATAACAATGAAATCTAGTATCTTTGAAATAATTAAGCTCAGAACCAATAAGTTTTTGCTTCTGCCCATTTGTCTCTTCGACTAGAAAAATATCCGGTTTATGATGCCTTATAAGATTAGATAAAAGATCATACCTCTTTGGGTGATTAAGCAACCTTATGTTCCATGAAAAGATCTTCATTTCATAAAGGGCGCAGAGCTAGAAAGTCCCATTTCCAGAAGAATTCTCTTCAAACCATCTTCTACATCATAATTATGTATGAATTTGGGGGTCACCCCTACCTGTTATATGATTTTATGACGCTTTGGTCATTTTATTGCCTTTCATTTTAGGTTTTAAGATAAATATTGATTGTCAATTTTTTTTTAATTTATCAATAGTTTAATAATTTTTTAAAATTTAAATATTTTATGAATATAATTAATAAAACATAAATTACATATAATAAATATTTTATTCTTAATAAAGTAGTGCAAATAATCTAATTATTATATGTGTTAATATATATAATTGCTACTAAATAATTTAAGATACAATTGCGTGTTGATAATAAATGAAAATCCTTGGTGATATGAATTTCTTGATAGAAATATTGTAAAATTAGAAAATAAGTATGAATTAGTAATATATGCAAAAATATCAAATTTAAGTTTCTAAATTCCTATATTTTATTTGTTAAAATTTTTAAATCAATAATAATATACAATAAATTTTATAGAAACTTTTATTTGTGATAAAAATAATATAAAATTAGAAAATAATTATAAATTAGTAATATATTGTCAAATAATTAAAAATAATTTTAAAATTATATGCTTTATTTGAAAAAAAAATTAAATTAATATAAATATATAATAAATAATATAAAAACATGTATATTGCATACTAATATTTGTAATTTGTCAAGAAAGTTTGTAAAATTTATATATTTTATTTTAAAAATATTCTAAATTAAGAAAATATAATACACAAAATGAAATATTTATATTATAAAATAACATACATTTATCATATATATATATATATATATATATATATATATATATATATATATATTAAATTTTAAGTCTATCATATACAACTCAAAAAGTAGAAAAACTGCCAATACAACATCAAATTCCACGCCTGGTACTGGTTCAATGTTTCGAGGTCGGCTTAAAATTCGCTAACGCATGACGGTAATGATGTTGTTAAACAACCTTCTAATATAAGAAAACAATACGCATATTATTCTATATTTTTAGAAATAAAAAGTCTTTTAACTGATCATGGCCTTGCGTTGAAGTCTACTCGCGTGCAGATGGCAACTTTTGAATTCTGTCCCCAAATTATAAAATAAAACTTAAAAAACAAATACCATTTCAAATGCATCACGAAACCTTGCCGTTTTTCTTTATGCGTGGCAACAAATTAACGACTCCTGTGCCAACACACGACTCTTAAATGGCTCTATTTCATCGAGTATATACCTTCTTCTACTAACTCTGAGAGCAGTGAATTAAACTACAGTCATGACAGAAATAGAAGCAGAATCCATTGTCAAAGTGAGAAGAAAGTATGTGGTAAGACCTGCCATCCCAACCCCCTGACAAACCATGTTCCTCTCCAATTTTGATCTTGGCTGGTTTCCCATCAACAACGTTCAACGCCTTTTCTTGTACACACACCCTCCTCTTAACGAATAATCTTCATTAATAGAGGACTTGAAGAAAAGCCTCTCCTCAATTTTAGTGCATTTCTATCATTTTGCCGGTCGGTTGAAGAAGGGACAATCTGGCAGAGTGGAGTTTAGGGAAGCCTCAATTGACATATCCATCAAAGATTTGGAAAAGGATGGGCTTCGGCGTAAGCCCTTCTTCCCAAAGTTTGTTCACGAGGTCAATCTCTTTGCAGACGAAAACTATAGTATACCAATTCTGTTAATACAGGTAAATAAATAGTTTTTTCATATTTTACATCACCTCTGAAACCCTTGTTAATTTCTTTTCTCTCAAGGAAAGTTGGGTATTTTAGGTTGCTGCTTTTGAGGGAGGCGGTATATGCATCGGAACCACCTATCATCACGTCATAGCAGATGGAAATTCGTTTTGGCATTTCATGACATCGTGGGCAGAGTGCAGTAGAAGCGTCCCCATTTCCAAACCTCCTCAGCACAGCAGAACAGTTTTCAAACGAGATAAAAAGAGTCCTCATGTTTCTTACAAAGCCCATGATATAATAATGAATGGAGTTTCAGGGGCCAGGATTTTTAAGTTTGTGTCTGACAACACTTGTGGCGGCGGGAACGTGGAAAATCCCGCCCAGGCTCTCCAGAAATGGACGGAGCTCAAAAGGAAAACTGAAGTGATATACTCAACGTTTTGCTTTACAGAAGAAATAATTCAAAACTTGAAGCAACGAAGCGGGGCTTCGAGTTCTTTTGTTGCAGTGGCCGCCCAATTTTGGAGATGTGTAGTGAGAGCCCGCGAGATACCGCAGGAAGAAGCCGTTTATTTCGGAGTTCTGTGTGATTGTAGGGGTCGTGTTAAGCCGCCTCTGCCTCCAACTTATTTTGGAAATTGTTTGTGTATTGGTTTAGCGCAGGCAACGGCCAACGCACTGATCAATTCCGATATCTCCTTCGCTGCTGGTGTTATCCAGCAAGTCATCGATTCCTGCACTTCGGAACCTCAGATTAATTATCTGATCGATTGGGCAGAGTCTCCTGACAGAAATTTTGTAAATTTACTTACAGAAGTGGGGTGGGTATACGGAACTAATGCAGTAAGTTCTCCAAGATTTCCATTGTACGAAATTGATTTTGGATCGGGGATGCCTTCGGATGTGCAGATTGCAACTATGAACGAAATTGGAATCATGTTTTTGTCAGGTGCGAAGGATGGAGGAAAAAGCATTCTGGTCTCCACTTGCCTTACGCAACACCAGATGGATGTCTTACGTCATCTTCTCTCCGTTTCAGTGGAGTGACTTACTTGGATGGACAATTCCAAATCTGTGGGCGATCACATGTGAAGATTTAGGCATTTCAAGCTTATGCCGCTACGTCGTTGTAGTTTGTGCTTTGATTTCCTCTTGTGCTTTGTTCTATTCGAGAAATAGAATAACTAATGTAGTCAATGGGCCTTGGTCTACTGGTGAAGTTGAATGGCTCCACAATTTTTGTCATGATACAAATTAATATTATATCTACCTATCATATCTATGCATCTGATTACTAAGTAATAATATCTAACCATACAAGGTCTAATAATGCAAGTGAAAGTAATGCACTTTTGATCCCTTAACTAAAATGGAGCCAAACCAATTTCATCCTTGTAGTTAAAGGGAGCCTCCAAAATTGAAATGCCTAACCAAAAGGCAATGGGAAATATGAACTCATTTTTTTCTCTATCAAGGTTTTTGTAATGACTTAGACACATCCTTAGGTAAATAATAGCCCCAAGAGATAGATCACTAAGATGAAAAATTCATTTCTCTACTACTCCTGGCATAATTATGAATAAACTTCTCTATTATTGTATCACTACAAGGGATGGACACTTGAAATCAATTCACAATTGAGATTAATAGTTTTGACATGTATATTACTACGTCACACCCATAGTCAATTCTTAATTGAGTTTATTATGTCTGATGAACTGTGTATCCTTCCCTCCTTATCTAACAATAGAAACCTCAATTAACAATATTGATAATAGCCCCATGTTGACACCATCACATTTATCACATGTGGTAAAGTTAAAGCTCATATTGATATTTTTAACCCTAAATACCATTATTATTATGGTTGACTCAAGTTACTACTAAATAAATAATATTAGGGTTACTATTTAATGTTGTGGGTGTTTTGAAAATTAACACCCTTCTTGGCAAGTGATAGTGTTATTAGGATATGATAAATACTAAATAGTGGAACCTTAAACATATTATAACGATAGCAAAACTATTGGTTCTTCATTTTTGACAATTTTTTTTAATGTTTTTATCCAAGTTAAATGTTACTCACACAAAAAGAATATTATGAATAGAATTTTGTCAAAGATAATAATAAACTATTACAATAATTTTATTCCCAACTAAATTTAGTGTGATTGATACCATTATTTAGCTAGCACTCAAATCCCTTATAGGATATATAGCAATGATTTTATACCATTACTCGATAGGTATTTTGTGCTAAGATCCCTTCTATTATTACCAATATAGTGTTACTCTCATAGATAAAAGTGACTTCTTGGATTGTTGACATGTTTTTTATTAGAAGAAAATAGGTTTTGAAGGAACCTAAAACCCTTTACATTAAAAATATTCAATCAAGGGTAATCATACATTAACCGACCACTAGGTATTAGCTAAATAGAAGCAATAAAAATAGGGGACTAACAACCCAAGTACCTTACAAAGTTTTCAATCATTTTATTTTTATTTTTTTGAATTAAATATTCATTAATGCTATGAACCTTGTTGATGATTTTTTTAATCAGAGTAATGCTTTTTTCATTACTATAGAGCCTAGTAGGTAGACTATGGAGAGAACCAAGAGCAACCACTTGAAGAAAATAAACCCGCTTCTTAGAATTCACACTAATAGTTAGGGAACCCAAAGCACCTTTAGATAGATCTTGAATAGCCCTAGCTTCCGCATTTGAATTCTTTAGACCTCCTGAGCTATTTTCAATAGTTGTACAACTCACAGCCATAACTATTCTGAGATTTTCTAGCACTTTTTCAACTAAATCCTCACTGAAAAGGGGTATCATCTAGATATGGAGAGTAATTCACTAGATGTTAATGAACATTCTTTCTAAATCCGATCCTCATTTTGGTGTAGGGTTCTTTTGAACTAATATTTATTTTTCATGTTCTATGATGAGGAGGATTAAACCCTTACAAATGACCGAGACATAGGGATTTTTACCATGGACTTTCAAACTATGGCACATTGACAAAAAAAGATAGAAAGGTAAGGATATGCATTTATCATTCCAAAAATGATTAAGAATGATAAAGTGATAAATGAATAAACTACAAAAGAGGCCATCTAGAGTACCATACTATATTATGAACTCTACAACCACTGCCCAAAGAGGGTTTATAGTTGTCATATCATAACCATCATTAGTAGTCCTTTTCACTTTACCCCTTTCTCCTTTCTCAAAGAAAATTGTGATGGATTTATCTGCATTTTTCCTATCCCTAAAGAATTTCCTTCTTCCCACCAAAGTATCTGGCATCTACCTCCTCTAAAATGACCAACTCAGTTCCAAAAACTTTGAGAGTACCCTCATCACATTACCCTACAAACATATAGGTAACCTACGAGTTAGCGTCATGCTATTTCTCTATGTACAAGGTGAGGCCCCCAATAGAATTCTCAACCCAAACATTATGATTCTCTTTCCATTTCTAGTAGACAATAGGTTCTATCCTATTCCTATGCATTAAATTTAGAGTATGATCATCTCATTTTCTTGATGTGCTGGCTATCTAAAAATGCATCCAAATCTCAAAACAAAATGGGATACATCACATAATTATCCAAGGTGACTTGATGAATATTTGGAACCTTCTTAGAAATAATGATAATTCTAATGAGAAAATACAAGGTTAGATAAATGACTCATCGATAGTTAAACAAATTCTCACATTGAAGCGATGAATAAGATGAAGATGCACAACGTTGTGTCAATTTATCAAAAGCACATGAAGATGTAATTTGATCAAAATCATTTCTCCTCTCAATTTGATTGAATTGGAGAAGAATCTATGGGCGTAGACTTGATTTGAGAGTTTAAATCCAATAGAAACAAGAGAGAAAACATAGAGAAAACAATGACTTGATGTGTGAAGAAAGTGTGGAATTAATATACAAATTTGTGGAAAACCTTGTGAAATAGTTGAGTGAAAGATGCGCAAACTGAATGTTGAGTTCAAGAAAGGAATGTAAATTCATCTAGAGGAAATTATCTACTTTGTGAATAATTATAATATCCTTATTAAAATTCCAAAGCCTCTTTAATCGAGCCTTCACTAGGCAATTGTCTGACTTACGAAAAAAATTATTATGAATATTGAATCCTTATTTTTTTCCAAGCCCATTTTGAGTTTTTGACTATTCTGACAAAGAATTTTAAAATGATAGGGTATACTTTCATTGGATATTTTAAAATGGAAAAGAATAAAATCCTATACAGGTAAAATATGATAAAATATTTTAGAAACTAGAGGCTCATATTGATGAAAAATGCAACACATGCTATTTGAATATGGCCAAATGAAAACAGTTAATACTTATAATTTAAAAATAAAATAAAAATCTTTCTATATAATGTCCTCAAGAAAGATAAATATTTATATCAATCAATGCAGAATTGGTGGCATGTAAAAAAATGTAATAAGTATAGTATTCTTGGATAAAAGTGGCATCCATTTAAAAGTGAGGTTAACTGAAGCATATTCTATTCAAGGAAAGAAAATTACAAAAGTCCAATTCTATTTACATGCTAGACCTTACATTCAAAAAAAATTTCATCAAGGAATCTTTTAGAACAATCTTTTGTTCATCAAATTTCCCAGTTTCTCGAGGCATCATGCTCTAGAATAATTTTATATGTATTTTTCTATTTCAAATTTTAACAAAATATTTTGGTTTAATATTTTCCCAAAAATAATTCAAGATTAAAAAAAATTATAACTAGGGATGATAAAAACAAATCCTAGTTCATAGAAATGTTATTCTTAAAGAAATTACTATTTTGGAAATTTTGCATCTTTAAATAACTTATTTCTCATTAATTTTTAGGACTTAAATGCTCCTTAAATCTTTACTAGCAGTTTTTTAATCAAAATGGAAGGAAAATCTAAAATATTTAAGCACAACAAATTATTGGCATTGGTCCTAAAAATTGGACCAAATCTTTAATTTTGCACTCATTTTAGTTTTGGTTGATATTGCTAGACTAATAAGTTATTTTACTTATTAATTAAATTATTTTTATTTAACTATTAAGTCGCTTATTATCTCTAGTTCACTTAAGCTAAACTTTAGGCATGTAATAATTAATTATTTTATTAATTACTATCATGCAACCTAGGTTTCCCCCGTTTAGGGTTTTGATCACCATTATAAGGTTTGATCTCTTTGTAATTATTAATTATCTGAGGATTCTATTGTATTGAGAGTTTTCTCTCCATTGTTTGCTCAATATATTTCCTCTTTCATCGATTTGTTATTTCTAGCCCCCATAGCCTTTTCTTCTCTTTCTGTGATAGGTTTGCAGTGAGGTGATTCTCTAGAGCTATAGGGTTGACTTTCAACATCAACTCCAATATGATATCAGTGCTCTAGGTCTTCATGCACTTGTTCTCTTCATGAGAGATTTGGCCTTGTTCTACAAATCTATATTTTCAAGAGGTTTTCTATTTCATATTTTTGTGGTTCTAGGGGATTTGTTTTTGGAGCACTTTGGGCTCAAACAAACCTTGCGGTTGCGCTCAAAAGGCCCAAAACCCCCTATTCCATATTAGACACGTCCATTTGGACACAGTTGCATTCTGAGACAAAATTTTTGTTGTTGTACGACCCTTTTTCTAGGCACATTTGTTCTTGGTACATTTGCCAATTTTTGCCATAATTTTGAAAGTCCCAACATATTAGTGGCATTACCAGATTTAGCAGATCTTCACCAGATTTAGTTGAGATCACTTGGAGTTCTTGTTTTAGATCCATCTTCAAATTTTTCTCGTATTTTGAGGAAACAAAGGCATTTTTGGGCAAGCAAGACATCATCATAAAGTTGATTATGAGAGCGATGTGATTTTGCGTATTTGGTTTTATGATTTTTCTAGTTTCCAAGGTTTTTTGCAAGTCAAAGTTAGGGTTCATTTTTGCACTCTAAGAACCATATCTTGCTGATCTGGGATTCATTTTCTAACTTCCAAACATAATTGGAAAGATGGTTCTATGCTCTATCTTTTGGTATTGGTCTTTTTGTAATCTGGTGGATATCTTGGATATTTCAGGTCCTAAGATCATTTTCATTGCATGGGATGACTCCTTTTTAGCTGTTACTTATATGTTCCTACAAATTTTTGTCATTCCTGAGCATTGTTGACATCTATTTGTGTAGCATTTATTTTTTCCAAACACCCTGAGATAAAGTGCCATTTGTTGCATGCTTAGGATCCAGCATATTTTGTGCCTATTTGTACTCGTACTATATTATAAATTTTCATGGGGGGTTTGATCTAACTTTTTCAATTGAGTATTCCTTCCATGAATTTAGCCTCATGATGTGTGTCAAGATAATTATCCTTCTACAACACCATCGTTTATATGTGTTTGTACTTTCTTCTATAGTTTTGATGTTCCTGGTTGTTCGTCATGTAGTTATTCTTGGTAGTATGTTTCATTGTACCTGTCATACCTCTCCCTACTCAGTATTATGGGGGGTATCTTATATTGGTACTAATGCTTCCTTGGTTCAATGGAGTGAGCTATGTATTTAGTATTTGTACCTATATACTAGGTGGATGCAGTGGCTAGGTACCTATGGATTTCGGTGAGATGGATTATTTACCATATGGACACTCTTTCATTCCTATTTTGGAGTCATCCTTCCATCTTATTTTGATTAAATCTTCAGACTTTGGTGTTTTTCCATCTATATCTTTGAGTTCTGAATTTTTACTTTGTTTTCCATCCTGATTCGAGTAGTTTCATTTGAGGGCACTCATGAAGATTATAGTCTTCTCTAACTGATCATGTTCTATTAGAGTGGAGGTTTAAACAATTATTCTTTGACAGTGTTTTCACCTTCATGCTTTAGTGGTGTTCATTTTCATCCTTTGTTCTTATTTTCTGGGACATTCTCTAGTTTGGAGGCTTCTTCATTCCTTCATTAGGCTTCATCTCTTTTCAGACAGGGGTTTTTCCCACTGGGTTTTCTCATTTTCTCTTCTTTACAAAGATTTTTTGTACTTGGGTACGTGATCAGGCCATGTTGCTGGAATCCACTTCCTTCTTTCAATAGTTGTTTCTCGGTTTTAGTTACTCCTTAAGTTTATCCTAATGGGGGGTGTTAGAGTAATAATTTGTTTCACTTATTAATTAAATAATTTTAATTTAATTATTAAGTCACTTATTATCTCAAGTTTACTTAAGTTAAACTTTAGGCATGTAATAATTAATTCTTTGATTAATTATTATCATGCAACCTTGGTTTCTCCCTTTTAGGGTTTTGATCACCTTTATAAGGTTTGATCTCTTTGTAATTATTAATTATCTGAGGATTCTATCATATTGAGGGTTTTTCTCTATATTGTTTTCTTAATATGTGTCCCCGTTCATCGATTTGTTATTTTTGGCCTCCATAGCTTTTGCTTCTCTCTTGGGAGCTGTAGGGTTGATTTTTCATCAACTCCAATATATATAAGATAATTTTATGATTCCATTAAATTATCTAAATAATCATTTAATCTTCTCATATTTTTTATTGACAAAGTTTATATTTATTGTTGTAAACTCTATGAATGTTTTTATGTCCCTTGTGTTATGCTTAATATGGTAATTTATCATCATCATGGCCCAATTTACTCATTTAAGCCACTTACTATTTCCTATAAATTTAGTTCTAATACATTCTTGACTTAGGGGAAAGGCACTAGTAGTGGCTATAGCTAACCTTGCATGCTTAAAGCTAATGTTTTAGCTGTTGGCCAATAACGATGCACTCTATAGGAGATGTTCTGTGTGCAAGGGTAGAAAGGTGGTAAAATAAAGTGTCAAATGATACAAGACCCCCATTGCACAAATAACCACTCACTCAAATCACCATAGATCACTAGTACATGTGGACAAATATTGCAATAGTGGTTCATGAAGCTCTAGTAGTGATCCAAAAATGGGCCAATCATGAATAAAAAAAGATAAAAAGGGATCAACTATTGGTATATAAATGATCCACCATTTGTGATTTTATTGAATGATCCCATAGTATTTATAATAGCATTTGCAGTTATATTATGTATGTTCCTTTCAATATGACCTACAACCTTTCATTTGTCAAAGTCTATTTGATATTGGTGTTGGAAATATATTAACGCTAGGTGATTGAGAGGGGAGGTGAATCAGAACCAATAAAACTTATTCACTTTTATCCTTTATTAGATTGTGTAATCTAATTACATGCATGGCACACAAAAGCAATAAAATATCCACAACACTTGACACAATATTTGGTTACCCAAATTCCTTCCAAATAAAAAGTAAAAATGGGGTGGGGATGGTACCCATAAGATTTGGTATTGCAGTATACATTTAGCTTGTTAAAGCTTACAATTGACCACTTCTAATGGCCTGCTCTATTAGGAGCAATAAGGACTGATAGGTGGACCTTATGAAAGGATTTGTACAATACAATTAAGTAGGCAACTCTGTTAGGATATTTGATAAGGATTTTAAGTCCATCTGGTTAAGGGATTTTGCTGATACACTTGTTAGGATGAACCAATAGATGATCTTCTATGCAACTCTGATTTGCTAAATAAGATCCTTTGATATAATACTAATCACCTGAATGTGATAGATGAGTCTCTGTTGTTCCTTTTACATTGTTGTAGCCATATAATCAATCTGCCACTTCATATTTGCATAACTTACTTCTGCTATTGAAACTTATACATTTGGATAAATAAAGTATCTTATATCTATATATATCTTATCCAAATCAATAACCTTCATAAGTTAGCTTCCATGATATAAATTAATATTCAACTATAAGAGCTAAGTCGGCACTGTATGCACCCTAAAATGGTCGGGTAGACTATGGGCCCCCATTCTTCAATTTATCAAATGACCAGAATCAAATTATCAAATTCATCAATCAATGCTTTGCAACATTTTCAATTCAAATCAATTTCCTTGATCAAATCGTAATTAATTTAATTATTTCAATATTTCCTAAAGTTTGATCACTTTTTCAATAATATTATTTAATTAAAAGAAAACATCTCTTTTTATTAAATGAAATAATCTTATTTAATTAAAATATCCCTTTTTAATTAAATTATTTTATCATATTTAATTAATATCCCTCTTTTAATTAAATAATCTTATATTATTTAATTAAAAGAAAATTCCTCTTTTAAATAAATAAAATCCCCACTTAAAGCTCTTTTTTTGATAAAAAAGGAAATAAATCAAATGAAAAAATAAATAAAAATCCTTTTTCTCTACATCTTCCTAAGTGGTGGGCTTTTTTGCCTCTTAATCATAGCCCTATTATCTTGCCTTTTGAAGATTTAAAGCACATGGATCAACCAAGATTTAATCTCCACCATTGCTTTATTTTTCTTTTTTACCTGTTAATCGCCATCGTCCATTGCTCTTTATAAGGAAGCCTCTCCTTCTCATTTGCATAATAAAAAAACACACATTCTTTAGTTTATTGTTATGATGCAGGATTGGAGGGCAATTTTGGAGGAGAATTTGAGCACTTGAGCTTGGATATTGCAACTTCTCTCTTTTTGTCTTCTTCTCTCATGCATTCATGGAAATTCATTTAGATTAATTTTGCATTTTCATTTTAGATTAAACTCATATTTTCTTTCATAGATTAATTTTGCATTCGTATTTCCTTTCATAGAATAATCATGCATTGTTATCATCTAGATTAATTTCATTATCATATAGAAAAAATCATGCATTATCATAAGTGTACTTACAAGGGCACAAACTAGGTCAATCTGAGGGCCTCCATCACACACCTTTGCACTCCATGAATAGAGAGCTATGAGTCTCCATTTGAGACCTCATTCTTGAGTGATCTTGGATATAATGATTCATAGAAGTGTGACACATTTTTAACACACATTTTTGGCGCCCACCGTGGGGTAGAACATCTATTTCTATCATCACATTCAAAAATTTCTTCTATCTTTTGTCTATTATTCTCCCAGTGTCTTTAAAGCTCTCATTTTGAGCCAAATCTGACCCCACCATTCCGTTTGGATCATCATTTCGGTTGAAAATGACTATAAACTTGCCCATATTTGATGAAAGTCAAATCTGTGACAAATACTTTAGCCCAAGTAGGGTTGCATGGAAATCGAGGAAGATTTTGGATCATCTTTGCACGCAGCCCGAGGCAGATTTTTGAAAAAAAAATAAAAAATCAAATTTTTTTTTTTTTACTATGTTAAATTTGACGGCCATATGACCGTCAAAATCTGGGCCTTCTATGAATTCCCCCAATCCGTCAATTTTAATGCCGTAGTCTACTAATGTCAGTAGGGTTTGAAAAATCTTTGCCTTCACCATTGGAGTTTTTGAAATTGCAGTCTAACTTCAAACGATCATATCTTGCTCATTTTAGGTCCAAATTGAGTGCAATTTTTTTAATTTTTTTTGGTAGAATTGTTTGAAGATTTTTGGGTTGTTCTTAGTTTCTAGATTTTAGTTACAAATTTATCAAAAATTACAGGTTTCCATCACTTTACCTGTCTAATCCTCTATTTTGTAGCTTCAAAGCCTCGTACGGGCTCATACAGTAACATTTTTTAGTGCAATTGTTTTTTGAAAGTGCGTGATTTTTCATCTACTTTCTAAATATGCAATCAGATTTTTGATTTTCTAATTTTTTTAATGCTGACCAATCTTTAGATTTTTTTTCTTGATGCTTATCTTTGATTACATCCTAACAGTGGTTTGCAGGACGTTGAAAAAGAAGACTCAAACAAAGACTACTAACGAATCATCTTGCAGGTTCCTTGATCGATAGCGTGCTAAACATTGTGCTTGCATTTTGTTTAGTTTTATTAAAATAGGAACCCACATGCAAGACTTCTAAAATGAACTTCTATTTGGTATTTTTAGGAATGGCAATAATGTTAGGAAACTATGCTCTCACCCGTTTGGGATGATCAGAAATCCAAAAACATTATTGTCATTTTCTTATGTGTTTGAAGTGTCTTTTAGATTGTAATCCTAGGAATTATATGAACATATCCTCTCCCCTCACCTTTATGGATATTGGGTGTAAGAGAAACTCATATAATTATTTTAGCATGGCTACCTCTCGAGTGCTTTAATAGAGCTAGTGAGAGTGGATTGCCCAACCGGTAACAGGCTAAAGCCAAGCCCTTCTGAATCGGTATATAAAAAATGCCATTGTGATTAGTCTCACAATGGACAGGTGTGAATTCATTGTGGCAACAAAATCTCCTCTAGTACCATAGTGGTGCGTTGAAGTCCCTACATTGTTAATGTGAAAAACTTTCTTTGAAAGGATTGGGAGAGCCCCCTTAATTAGGAAAATGACTTGATCACAACCACCTGAACGGATGCCTTGACTACAAACTTTGTTTTAGTGACCAAAAAACATCTATCTATTGGTGCGAAAGGTTAGAGACCGACTAATATGTCCCACATTTTCATGGCTCTTAGTAGAGACAACAGTCCTTTGGGAATAAATTCTCTTGGGATTCAAAGCTTGGTGTGCCTGAGAAGTGAGTGCACATATAAGGAGGAGCCTGTGCCTCCAAGCTTCTAAGTTGTCTACTATGAGTAAGTGTGGCTGAACTTTGGTTCAAGTGGGAATTCAAAAGATATTCTCCTAGCTTACCTAGGTTGTGATGTGGATATTTATTTTACAACAAACAATCTTCTTGATGTGTCTTACGTGAGTGAAAGATCAAAACATACACCCAAACATTAAGACAAACACCAAAACGATCAACAAATCTATATTCTTAAGTGTCAAACTGTCAACTTGCTCATTTTTGCTATCCCATTATTTTCAATCTTCCTGGGTTGATCCAGATCAGATTAGGTCACTTACCCCACTGTTAGAAGCTTGTTTACACTTTGGATTCTTGTGTTTTGACCTCTTGAACTAGTAATCTTTGGTTTCACAAGTGAC
>MU225491.1:24413-48097 GCA_018584345.1 Thuja plicata | reverse complement strand
TATATATATATATATATATATATATATATATATTTGTTGTTGTAACTTGGAACTAAATTGAGTTTGATATAATAAAATCCTCTGCTCAGTATAGACATAGTCATATTTGGTGACCTATGATAAAATTGATGTTTTTTCTCTGTGTTATTGTTCATTCAATCTCCGCATCTCTATTTTTGTTTCTTCTAATATTTTACACAGCTTCCCTATTTTTAGTCAAAAGCATGCCACTTAAGAATTTGATAACACAACTAGTGAAGCCAGACACATCTATTCTCAAAGATTCCAATCAGGGACTAACACAGGAGAATGTTGTCTGTCTCCAAATGAATGAAAAAATCCTATGTTTCTAGAAGACATCCAGAGTCCACTAATTTTATGTATAAGACATGTATCAAGCCATTTTTCAATGGCTAAAACTATGTTGTCATCTATCTTTTCTGTCACCCATTTTGACCTGGGAGCTACCATCGTAGGCCCTCATAATAATAGTCACTAAGGGCATGTTCTCATGCCACTGCTTAGCTTATTTCGCTAGCAGTGGCTGCTCAAATTTTTTATAAGATATTTATGGAGTTGGTAGCCCCATGAGTATTTATTTTTTGCTTATTTTTATGCAGAAAACTTGATATTTGTATTAATAAATTTAAGAATAATTTCTACACTTCAAATTTGGGAAAAAAAATAAAAAAAAAAAAAAAATTTAAAAAGGGGGGAAAAATATTTGTGGAGCCACATTTTTTTTTCAATATGCAATCATTTTATTCTCA
Source organism: Thuja plicata (assembly GCA_018584345.1). Lineage (NCBI taxonomy): Eukaryota > Viridiplantae > Streptophyta > Pinopsida > Cupressales > Cupressaceae > Thuja > Thuja plicata. The sequence continues at coordinate 47,327 of MU225491.1, read as the reverse complement.
GCCCCTCCTTTTTTCCCATAGCTTATTTTCAATTCTTAAATAGTAGCTTCTCCCTAAAATAGCAGAAGATTCTAAATTATCCTTTTTCACATTTTTTAAATTTTCATGAGAACACTTAACTACTTAAATTTAAGAAGAATATGTACTAATTAGCCGCATGAGAACATGGGGTAAGTATATGTAATTCAGTTGGCCACATATAAAATCACTCTTCTTTCTTATATGTGATTCAGTTGGGAAAATAAATTTTGCAAAATTCGGAGGGAGTTCTAGATATGTAGGTTGGTTGAAGAAGGAGAAAGAGTGGGTGATTCCTACAAGTCCCTACAAACTTTCCAAATAAAAATAATAATAAAAAATGAACAAATATAACTTTACTTTAAAAACTCCAAAATCATACAACTTGAGCCAATGACTAAAGTATAATGAAATATAATACATTACATCAAGTGCAACTCTAAACAAGTAGGGACAATTGAAAGATTCATGGATCAATAAATAATAATGGACAAGGTAGGTGGAGTTTTAAAAATTATCTTTTAGAAAAAAATTGGCTTCACTAATATCTTAATGTATTCATGATAAGATGGTTTTTCTTTTGCGTCTGCATTTTCTCTTCTATACAATTGACTCATTGGATTCTCAATTGCATTTTTTTGTGTATCATCTTAAAATGGAAGCACTTCTATGTTAAGAGAGTTTAGCCCTCCTTAGGGGACATTTTTAACCTCTACCATATCATCATCCTATTTCTGCATCATCTCATGCTTCTGTGCTGGTTTAGGACTCTGATTGGGCCTTCCCGGGCACCTCCTACCCCACCTAGTATATTTTCCAGGGGTTCTGACCCCCTGGGTCAGGGTTGACCTCAACCTTGACCTAGGTTAGGGTTGACCTCGACCTTGACCTGGGTCCCCCTTTCAAATTAGGAAACTTGTCGGCTGCCGGGGTTCATAAAAAGTTTAGTTTTCCTACTTCCGGGTCGGCTGTTTGGGGTTTCGAAGCATTGATTCCTAAATTATATTTAATATAGGTCCTTTTCTAGGGCCATGGGTTTAATTAGAATTTAAGTATCCTATTTCATCCTCCTTAGAAGATTGTGCCTTAATTTCATATAAAAGGGAAGCTTTCTCTCTCATTTCCTCTAAGTCTTCTAAGTGCAAAAAGCTTTAATCAAGATTTCGTCAAGAAGAAAAAGGTTCAAGTATCCATTTCCAAGCTCTCAAGGTGTTCAATTTTTCTCCTCAAGCATTCAAATTCTCCATTGAAGATCAAGGATTCAAGCTTTAAAGCCTTTGAAGGGATTAGGTGCAAACATTTAAGATTCAACATTCAAACCCTAGATCTAGCCATCATGGTGGTGTGATCTTCCTTCAAGATCCTTTGTGTCTCTTCAAGACTCTTTCATAATTTCTTCAAAGTGGATTTCAAGTATACAATCATGGAGGTTTATGGTTCATATTGATTTCATTCTTTTATACTTACATACTTGCATACATTTGAATTTCAATTACATATCTATTGAGTATCATAGCTTCATTGTCAGATTCAATTGTACTACTTGTTAGCATTCTATACTTTATTGATTTTAAGGTTAATTCCTAAATTAGGGTTTGACTAAGGCAAACCCCTCCCCCAAAACAAAACAATCTCTTTTTCTTGCAAGTACAGGTATAGAATAGTGGATTTGAACCTAGATCTGGATACCCTTTTTGGCAAACTTTCAGGATCCGCGAACAAAGTCACTTTTAGATCTGTGCAGGTCAGGGTCGACATTATTGGGTCAAGGTTGGCATTTTTGGGTCAAGGTCAACCTTTTTCATAGGATGACATTAGAATGGAAAACAATTTCTTGGTTTTGTTCGTCTCTGCGTTTCAGTTCGGTATTAAAAGTCAATTTTTCTAGAAACTATCTATGGACCTCAGAAAATAGCATTCTTTGATCTGCAATATTTCAAGGTTAGTGCATTTTTCGCATCTCTTCAATTACTATTATATATCATTTATATACATATAATTAACATAATTTAAGGTATTTCCTTTGTTATTCTCCTTTCCAAATAGTTGATTCATTTGTGCATTAACCCTTCTCTTGGGTTGATCAACTTGGATCTCCCATTTGTGCATTTGAGGGTAAAAAGGAACATCTTATTTTCTCCTTAATCACAATTGAAACACTTAATCAACTCAATTCAAGTAAGGTTACTATGATATAGGTAATTCAAAGAACATTTTACATATCAATCACATCCCCCATTTTCATATCTTACATTTTAGTAAGATAATCAATTCTAAACAAAACATTTCAATAAAACCAAATTCTTTATGTTACATTTTGGTGAACCCGCAATAGACAAATCCTTCTCTTTGGTGTGATATTTACATCTTAGATTATAATTTGCATACACAAACACTTCTTACATTTTCATCATGAATTTTTTTGTGTATGGCTATTTTTCTCATTATCCTTCTTTTAGCATCTCTTTATAGTACCTATGATGTCTATGAGAGTGTTATTCATTTTATCATGTTTGTTAATCTTCATGTTTCACTAGCTTATGCCATTTTAAGATTGACCAATACTAGTTTACCTACTTTCAAAACTTTAATTAAGGATTTGTGTAGTGGACTTATTTTTCTTTTGGATTATGTGAAGAATTTGGTAGATGATACCCCATCTCCGAATCTTCCTAATCTTAACATTCCTAATCCAATCATTTCTAATAACCCTACTCCTATTCTCCCATCTTTCATCCCTAGTTATTCTAACACCTTTTTTAAGACTCAAACTATGGTACAAGATGAGGATGTGCAAGAATTTCTAGATTTACCTTCCCCTTCTTATCCTATCCATAATGATAATAAAGGGAAATCCAAAGAAAATTCTCCTAAAATCATTGTTCAACCTTACACTACATTCTCTCACAAGCATCATAATCAATCATCTCCCATAGATACTATGCCAGATAGGTATACCACTGGATACACTATGGTAGATAAACAAGGTTATAAGGGTTTAGGACTTGGTGTTAATGAACATGGCATTAAAAATCTGATCAATGTATCTCCTAAACATGATATGCATGGTATAGGATATTCATCTTCTCAAATTCATGTGGCTGATATTAACTATTATCCTCCTCTTGATATTCCTCTTCCAACACCTACCTTAGATCATCCTGACACTCCTCAAGATGTGGCTAAGAAAATATATATCCATTTAATAAATTCCTAGAAAGAAAGTTTTAAACCTATTCCAAGAAATGCTTTACATAAGTACAAATGTCCTTTTCACAATAGTAATAAACATTTACTTTCTGATTGTGTGCATTTCAAGTTATATGTTAGAGATAGAGCTTCTCATGGAATTATATCTTATTCCCGAGTGGTACTACAATTTCTTCATAATTTTGACATAGGGTATTCCCCTTATTCTTCTACAAGTTAGACTATGTTTCTCCTCTTGTCTCTTAAGCTGGGGGGGCAAGAGGTATTCTATTACAGTTTTAGAGGATCCATTATATTCTTAGTATTAATGTGGCTTTGATTATAATTGGTTATTCTTTCTACTTTCTATCTTCATAACTTCCTACACTCATGATATTCCTTCTAAGACATTTGTTTTGTAAGGATATCTCTTATTCTTATAAATTTGACATATCCTTTGCCATCATCCTTGGGGGGCAAGGTATTATCTCCTTCTACCTCTATCTAAGGATCTACTTTCCTTAGCTTAGTGGCATTTGTTTATATTGAAAACATTTTTTTCCTTATAAAGATCTATGTTTTGACCATGGACACCTTCTTATTTGAGAGGTGAATGTCCTAAGTCATTACCTCTTCTTTATGTTCCAAATTATGGTCTTTATAAACTCTTTCCCTTGCTTTTTGGTTAGAGTTTGTTATCCTTCATTCCAAGATTCCTCACCCTCTTTATTTACAAGGAGCTTGATGATTGAATCTTGGGTCCCTCTTGCTTTTTCAAAGATGACATTTTATCCTAAGCACTCCTCTTTGGTAGGGCTCTTGTTGATAAGATCTCTTCCTCTTCGAGGATCCTTTTTCCATAAGTGACATATCCATTTCATGATTATTTATGTTCTTGGATGTAAGGGTCAATACTCTTTGCTAAAAATATGGTATACATTATTGTTAAGTTGGATATCTCCTTACCTTGTGAAGTCGGTATCCTTTCATCTTCTTCCTTATCCTGCCTAGTGGGTAGCCATGATAAGGAGGGGGACATATATAGGGTCTCCTTTGTAATATAGTTTATGTTTATTTACATTTTGCAATATTCTAAATCCTTGAAAGGTAACACACACAAGTTGCTAAATCCTGAAGAGACACGCATTTTTACTTTTATGTTTGCTAAATCCTTGGAAGGTAACACACACAAGTTGCTAAATCCTAAAAGATACGCACCATTTTTATTTTTTTACAATATGCTAAATCCTTGAAAGGTAACGCACATAAGTTGCTAAATCCTGAATGGAAACACATTTTATATTTCATAGTAATACAATAATGTTGATCTATGGATATTTTCAAAAGTCGTCAAAAGATGCATTTATAATTACAAGCACAATTTATGGGTGAACCTTTTTAGGGCTCTCCCTCCATGGTGATTCATAGTAAGGTGGGCATCTTACTAGGTGAGGTAATCACTATCTCTTTTCTTTCTTTCGCTTTCATGCTAGTAGGATTAGATCATGAAGCTATGTTATCTATAGTGTTGTTCTTGTCTTACTTATGTAGTCATGTATGTTTTCTATGATTGATTGCTCTTTATTCCCATATATTTATGTATGTATGTTGAGTTAGAATCCTTGGTTTGGGGGCTCATATCCCCGACTTAGTGATATTCTATCTCGTTGCAATCCACTAGGATTCGTTTCCTCTAAACTTTACTGTGAGCACATTCGATTTCCATACTCCTACTAAAGTAGGGGCTTAATGTATCATCTTAAAATGGAATCACTTCCATGTTAAGAGAATTTAGCCCTCCTTAGGGGACATTTTTGACCTCTACCATATCATCATCCTGTTTCTGCATTATCTCATGCTTCTGTGTTGGTTTAGGACTCTGATTGGGCCTCTTCGGGCACCTCCTACCCCACTTGGCATATTTTCCAGGGGTTCTGACCCCCTGGGTCAGGGTCAACCTCGACCCTGACCTGGGTCCTACTTTCAAATCAAGAAACTTGTCGGCTATCAGGGTTCATAAAAAATTTAGTTTTCCCACTTCTGGGTCAGCTGTTTTGGGTTCCGAAGCATTGATTCCTAAATTATATTTAATATAGGTCCTTTTCTAGGGGCATGGGTTTAATTAGAATTTAATTATCTTATGTTGGCCTCCTCAGAAGATTGTGCCTTAATTTCATATAAAAGGGAAGCTTTCTCTCTCATTTCCTCTAAGTCTTCTAAGTGCAAAAAGCTCTAATCAAGATTTTGTCAAGAAGCAAAAGGTTCAAGCATCCATTTCCAAGCTCTCAAGGTGTTCAAGTTTTCTCCTCAAGAATTCAAATTCTCCATTGAAGATCAAGGATTCAAGCTTTAAAGCCTTTCAATGGATTAGGTGCAAACATTTAAGATTCAACATTCAAACCCTAGATCTAGCCATCATGGTGGTGTGATCTTCCTTCAAGATCCTTTGTGTCTCTTCAAGACTCTTTCATCATTTCTTAAAAGTGGATTTCAAGCATACAATCATGGAGGTTTATGGTTCATATTGAGTTCATGTTTTTATACTTACATACTTGCATACATTTGAATTTCAATTACATATCTATTGAGTATCATAGCTTCATTGTCAGATTCAATTGTACTACTTGTTAGCATTCTATACTTTATTGATTTTAAGGTTAATTCCTAAATCGGGGTTTGACTAAGGAAAACCCCTCCCCCACAACAAAACAATCTCTTTTTCTTGTAGGTATAGGTATAGAATAGTGGATTTGAACCTAGATCTGGATACCCTTTTCAACAAACTTTTGGGATCCGTGAACAAAGTCACTTTCAGATCTGTGTAGATCAGGGTCGACATTATTGGGTTAGGGTTGAAATTTGTGGGTCAAGATCGACCCTTTTTATAAGATGACATCAGAATGGAAAACAATTTCTGGGTTTTGTTTGTCTCTGCATTTCGGTTCGGTATCAACTGTCAGTTTTTCCAGAAACTATCTTCAGACCTCAGAAAATAGCATTATTTGATCTGCAATATTTCAAGCTTAGTACATTTTCCCCATCTCTTTAATTACTATTATATATCATTTCTATACATATAATTAACATAATTTAAGGTATTTCCTTTGTTATTCTCCTTTCCAAATAGTTGATTCATTTGTGCATTAAGCCTTCTCTTGGGTTGATCAACTTGGATCTCCCATTTGTGCATTTGAGGGTAAAAAGGAACATCTTATTTTCTCCTTAATCACAATTGCAACACTTAATCAATTCAATTCAATTAAGGTTAGTACAATATAGGTAATTCAAAGAACAATTTACATATCAATCACATCCCCCATTTTCATATCTTACATTTTAGTAACATAATCAATTCTAAACAAAACATTTCAATAAAACCAAATTCTTTATGTTACAGTTTCCAAAGACAAAATATGCATAGGATGGACTTCTGTCCTCTTTGGCTTCGTTCTCCTAAGGTCATTACAACCTTCTACCTCATTTTACCATCAAAGATATCTCTGTGATTTTTTCCCCTTGGGCTTCCTCTAGGGTTTTTTCATGGGATAAAAGCATTTCAGTTTAGGATAATCCATGGATCCCGACCCAACTTCAAAATTCCAAATGTTCCCACCAGCATATTAAATCATCTTCAAACCCTCACCCCCAAAATATTTCCTTTACATTACCCATCAACAACAGCTTCTCTTTCCTTCGCCCTCTGGATTCCAATTGAAATCATCTCAAATACCCCCCTCCCCATTTGAAAACTAATGCAGATATGCATAAACCCTCTAGGGATCAGCTTCCTTGTCCCTCCTTTCAACCTATCCTATCCTCTAAACCCTCAAAAATTGTTTCCCCTCCTCAAACACCTTATTCACCTCCACACTGCAGGAATTTGTTTAAAATCCCTCCACAGACAAACAAGACCTCTCATCTCTCTCACAACTCTCCACTCTTGGTACCACCTTCTAAAGAAACCTACACTCCTCACCATAGAAGTGGCCCTAACATCAATAGTTCCTCTGTTGAGGATGTGATTTCCCTAGAGATCTTTGATGGCTTAATGGAAAAAACACAATAAATATGTGCATCTTGTGGTGTAATTTGTAGATGGAATTGGCTCTTCCCCTTTAAAATATTGCACTATGGCTTAAACAAAATATGAGTGATGAGGTAAGTACGGTTATCTTTCCTAAGAATTTCATTTGCATTATATGCGGCAATAAATAATTAAAACCTAAATTGCTCAGGGAAGGATGCCCTAGTTACAAAAATATTAATTTTATAGTACTTGATTGGGTTCCTTTTTTTTTCCTCTCAATTTAAATATTTTTTTAGTCGAAAGAATCATCTGGCTAAAAATATGCTAGTTGAATTCCTTAATGATGAACTTCTAAGGAAAATTTGAAATCTATTCAGTAAATTTGTAGGGTTTGTAGATATGAATTTTCTATTTTTGAAAAGGGCAATTATTGTTAGAATGAACATGAATACCAAAACTCTTAAACTTGTTATTATTAAGGGCAAGAACTCCACTCATAAAATTAACCCAGTTATCTCTTATGCCAACCTGGAAACAAATGAACCAGATGGGATGATGGGGGTTGATGCTCCTGTTCCTAATAATGTTTGCAAACCTATCCCTATCAATCCTTACAAGGTTAATATCACCCTTTCCAAAGACATAGGAGGTTTCTTGGTTTCTCCTTTTCAACCTCCCTCCTCTCCCAATATGACCACTATTTCTAATCTCCCATCTACTAAAATATGTAAAACCCGTCTTGTTCTCATTGATCATCCATCTTCACTTAATTTTCCTGCCCATTGTGCTACTTCACCTTAGGCCCTATTACCCTCCCCCTTTGATATCCCTCCTACCCCACCTACCTTGTTTAAGAGCTCTTCTCACCCAGCAAAAACAATGTAGGCCCCTATCACCGAAATTCCTGATGACATTTCCCCCTCTCAGTCCATTCTGGTCTCTTAACCAAATGGCTCTATCTCTACAAACACTGACATTTTAGAAATCCAGTCAAATCTATTCTCAAAGGATCTAATCTCTGATAGTGCAACCAAGGGTATTGATACCAATGATAAGGCAAAAATTTGTGAAGATGTGGAAACCAAAGCTAAATAGATGGGAAAATCCCTAACTGATGAACTTATGGACTTTTTTTGGATGAGATTTGAGACAAAGAGGAATTGGACCTTCAGAGAAGGCTCCTCATTGATGGGATTATCTCTACAAAACCTGAAGAAGATGCACTAGAAGAATGGTTAGTTAATCTTGAAAATCTAGAAACTGTTGATCCAAAATCTCTTAGCATTGCTGTTAACAAAGATAGTTGATGTTCCCCTGATTGTACTAAGATTGCAAGAAAATGGGTAGAAAACCAAACTCTTAGCTTAGAACTCTGGCTGGCGAAGCAATAGGACAAATGAAAATAACATCACTTTTGAATGAAGGGAATGGGAATAACCTTCCCAAGCAGCCATGAATATCCTCACATGGAATGTTAGGGGCATGAATGCCCCTAACAAGTAGCAAATTATTCTTCGCTGCATCAAAAATTCTCAATCTAATATCATTTTAATTGAGGAAACTAAACTGGACAAGACAGATATGATGAATTTAAAAAAAAATTAGGATTTAGAGATTTGATGGAATCCCCCACTATTGGGGCCTCAGGTGGTTTGGCAATTATTTGGTATCCCCGGTGCCTCTCAATTAACATTTTAGAGAAAACAAACTCCTGGATGTGTGCTAAAGTTAAGAATTTTAGATACAACCTAACTTTTAACATTATAAATGTATATGGCCCTACCCAAAATAGAGACAAATTAATAGTATGGAATGAAATCGAGTATTTCCTCAATCTTCTTTTGAATGAACTTTGTTTCATTAGAGGAAACTTTAATACAATCACCAAAACCACTAATAAGAGAGGTGGCATCGGCTCACTCCCGAGGGCTTCCTATGATTTCATCAACTGGAAAGAGAGACTATCTCTCCTTGAAATTCCAATTGTGGATAACTCCTTCACCTGGAATAATAGAAGGAAAGGCTTTTGTAATATTGTGGAAAAATAGATAGATTCTTTCTTAAAGGCATCCTTTCCAACTCCAATCTTACCTTGTCAGCTAATATCCTACCTATTTCAGGCTCGGATCACTTCCCTATACAACTTTGTATCCTCATGGAACATAATCCTAAGAAATGTCCCTTCAAATTTGAACAAGTTTGTCTTAGAGATCCTAATATCTTAAATCTTATAGAAAAATGGTGGTCTTAACCTAATCTGAAAGGTTCAAAGCTCTACATCGTAGTCAATAAACTAAAATTCATCAAGTGTAAACTGCTTGAATGGAACTCTGATAAATTTGGCAACATCTTTGAGTCAAAACTTCATTTAGAAGAAGAACTTAAAGAGATTAATTCTCAGGTCATCCAATCAAGTATGGATTAGGAGCTCTACCTCAAAGAAAAAGTAGTCCTTTCTAAATATGAGGACATAATTTCCAAAGAAGAAATTTTCTAGAAACACAAATCAAGACAGTCTTGGCTACAAGCCAGTGATAGAAACACAATTTTTATTCACAACAACACAAAACAAAGAAGATGCATTAATAGAATCTCAAGCATTAATTATGCACTAGGATAGAAGATTAAAGACCCCAAAATGATTGGATGTGAAATAGTTCAATATTTTAATAACATCATTAATAACTTTGAGAGCTCTAATCTATATAATCAAATAGAACTTCTTAAGAATGTAACTAGAGTCATTTCTAAACAACACAACAAAATGCTGATAGAAAAAATTTCACTTGAGGAGGTCAAAGTAGCTCTTTGGAAAATGAATCTAGATAAATCCCCTGGTCCTGATGGATTCTCAGCCATCTTCTTTTAGAAATGTTGGAACTTCTTGGGGAAAGATATCACGGAGGCCCTGGAAGGGGTCAGAAACTCGGGTCAAATACTTAGGGAAGTCAACAATACCTTCATCGCTCTCATTCCCAAGAAAGAAAAACCTGAAAGCCCAAGCAACTTTAGACCAATTTCTCTATGCAACATGTTATACAAACTAATAACTAATACCCTTACCCTTAGACTCCATAAACTCCTTCCTCTAATCATCAATGAGGAACAAACTGGCTTTGTCCTAGGTAGATCTATTTTTGATGGAGTTTTCATAGGCAATGAAGCCATTCACTCTATCCATATGAGAAAAATCCCAGTATTCTTATCAAGTTAGATATTGAAAAGGCTTATGATAAGGTTGACTGGTGATTTCTTTGTAAATTCCTGGACGCTTTTGGGTTTTCCAAATGCTGGATTAACCCAATTTTTGAATGCATTTCCACTCCAATGATCTCGATCCTAATCACTGGGTCTTCAGAAGGATTTTTCAACATCTCCAGAGGCTTAAGGCAGGGTGACCCAATTTCCCCTTTTTTATTTATAATCATGGTTGAAGCCTCAGGGCACTCTATTTCAATGGCCAGAGAGGTGGGTTCAATAAAAGGCATAGCTATTACAAACAATGTAGAACATACTACCCACCAGCAATTTGTAGATGATACGATGTTGTATGGTGAAAGTAGAATAACAGAGGCAAGATCCTTTGTGAACATCCTAACAACCTACTCCCTGGCTTTTGTTCAAGAAATCAACCAGAATAAATCAGAAGTTTTCTTCTTTAACACAGATATCTCAATAGAAGTGGATATATGTTGAATACTTAACTTTAAGAAAGGTGTGCTTCCTTGTAAAAACTTGGGCCTCCCCTAGAAAAAGGTTGTCGATCCCCAACATTATGGAACCCTACTATAGAAAAAATAAAAATAAAAATGCTAACCTGGAAAGGTAGATGGCTCTCTTCTACTAGGAGAGTCACCATGGTGTGATCTATGTAGGTAGCTATGCCAACCTACCAATTGTCATGTATTCATCTCCCGGTAAACAAACAAAAATAATTACACAAGCACCTCACGACCTCTTTCTGGCAAGGTAGTGGGGAGAAGAACAAGATCCCCTTGATCTCTTGGGACAAAGTCTATCGTCCAAAGGATGAGGGGGTGATGTCTTAAAAAACACTGCCAACCAAGGGAAAGCCTTAGGGGCCAAGCTTATTTGGAGAATGTATAGGAGCTTAGATTCCAAATGGGCCAAGATATTGACATTGAAATATCAATATGATATTCCCCCATCAATAATTTTAGAGAAAAAAACCCCCCTAAGGGATCTAGGATATGGAACTTTATGCTCGATTTCTGACATGTTACTATGAAGAAGCTAACTTGGAACCTTGGTAATGGTGATGACGCCCTTTTCTGGTCAGACTCCTGGGGTGGATATGACATCCTGGAAAAATAATCAAACAATCTAGATCTTAAAGAGTGTCTTGAAGCTAGGATGGGTTCCTATTTTAGAAATTATATCTCCTTCAATGGGGATGAATGGATATGGAAATCATTCGAAGAGATAGGTATTTTACCTCAAGAGCATATGCCCATAATAGAGATACCCAAAAAGAAAAAGATAATTCTTAATTATGGAAAGGATAGGTTGGTCTGGGATGGCTAAAAAAATGAAGAATACAACACAAGAGATGGATACAACCTTATCAACAAACAACACAATAGACCTAAAACTGACATCCAAATCAACCTCTACTGGAACAAAAATTGTCTCCCCAAAATAGGTTTTTTCTCTTGGCTCACCCTTAGTTATAGACTCCTTATGGCTAACAGAATTAAAAGAATGGGGTTCTCAGGTCCTAGTAGACACTACCTTTGTGAAAAATAGGAAGAAGACATAGATCACTTATTCCTTAACTACCCATACACTAATCATTGTTGGAAATGACTCTCTAATAATTTAGGATGACTCTTTGCCTTCCCCAATTCCCTCTTGGCTATGCTCTAAGGATTGCCTACTATTAAGAAAGGTAGTATTTGTATGTGATAAAATCCTACCTATTGGGAGCACGCTCACACATGCAAATGTTAGAGATAATACATCATTAAACTACATTAACATGTCTAAAAGCATACTATAAGAACAAAAATAGATTTCATCACAACCTCAGATGAGCTTGAACAAGTGCACCCAAGCCTTGTTGATTTTATCTTAGAGATGTTATGTGGGTGTTCTCTCCCAACACAATATCATAATCCCACTATGAAATTCATGAAAATGATAAGCTAATCACTCAAGAACAAGTATAAAGAACTTGTCTCAAGCTTTCACTATGGATGAAAATGCAAGCTTTAAACTATAATGATAATGCAAGATCTAACTAAGATGATAAAACTAGACTCATTCCATATTAAACCTAAGATGTGATATCTAGATTCAATAATGAAATAACATAAACATCAGCTAAGATTACTATGCTAAATTGCTTAAGAAATTCTAGAGCTAAACTAGCATGATAACAATGCAAAAATAAGAGATGATTTGCTCTTGACAAAGGCCTCTATTTATAGAGTTTTTGGAGGAGAGAGAGGGCTTGGTTGAGGTGGAGCTCATGTGGCATCCACATAGGTGCCACATGAGGGACACATAAGCCATGCCATAGGCCCACTTTTCTCACACATGTGTGAGCAACTTTAGATGTGATGGGTCAAAGTGTACTTAAAGTACACATGTGAAGGATCTTGTAAGAAGGTATAAGAGGGTGTAAGAGTTTTAGTCCAATGAAAAACTTTTGGAAAGTGTAAGAAGGTGTCATCATAGGTGTAAGAAACCTTGTTGGGACAAAATAAGGATTATTTAGAAAAGTCAATTTTTGGAAATTTGCTCACACATGTGTGAGAAAATAATTAGGACTAATTGTTGTAGGAATCAAGAAATTAGCTTAATTAACCTTAGTTAATTAATAGATAGGTCTATTTGGTGAGAGTGATGTGAGGTAGGGTAGGATCTAGGTTCAAATTAGCTTAATCCAAATTAGATTTAGATTAAATATGGTTTATTAGAATTTAGGTCATGTGAAGGAATAAATAAATTAAAAATTTATTTAAAGTGAATCAATGAGGGGTAATGTATTAAATAAGATTTAATACATTAAAAGCGGTAGTATTTAAATTAAATTTGAATACTAAGGGAAGTGAATCATATTTAATTAAATAGATAGAAGAATATAACAAATATAATTAATTAAAATTAACTATAATGTTATGGGAATATTAATTAAATTAATATAAGGATAATTTTGGACGTCTACATTTTGCCCCTCTTTGATGCATCGTCGAAAGTGACGCTACGTCAAAGAAAAGAAAATAAGATGCCCTAGAGAGATTAGAAAACCTATGATAGCGAGAGTGGAGGATGCCCCCTCGAGAAAATAATAAGAAAAAAATAAAAAAATTTTAATAAAATTTTCTCAAAAAGGCAAGAAAATGGAGAAAGCAGACCAATTGCATGGTGTGTCCAGGAAAAATGGATGAGAAACAGGGACCAGAACAGGAAAAAGGGGAAGCCGGCAGAAGAAATGGGTAAGGGGCTATAAATAGTCTACCGAGGCCCATGGACAAGTCACTTTCACTCACAAAGAGAAAAAAGAGAGAAGAAGAAAAGATAAATGGCAGAGCAACGAGAGCGAGCATAGCTTGGGGAGCGCATCCGAGTACACCAGCGGCCTGCGAATGTGGGACCATTGGTGAGTAGTCGAGCGCCTACCTCTTCATTTATGCATTTAATGTTTTCATAGAGTAGGTAAGTGCAATAAATGCCCCAAAATGGGTGCACAGCGCAGACGGTGATCGCCTATCTGCCATCTACGCAAACGGCCATCAACAGACCACTATCTTTGCAGATGACCAACAGGCGATAGTCATCTGTGCAGATAGAGATTCGACCAATCTCTGTCTACGAGGGTAGGGGGAAAAAATGCACTGCGGAGATGGCGATGTGTAACACCGCCGTCTGCGCAGCAAGGAAGACGGTAGCCTAAACCACCATCTCCGCAGACTGACATCTGTGAAGGTCCGCCGGATTCGCAGAATAGCGACTGCAAAATGTTTCCATCTGTGAGGGTCAACCGTCGTCTGTGTAGATTGACCCAAAAATAGAAGAAAAGGGAGGAGGAAGAGAAAAGACAAGGGTCTAAGAGCATTTTTTGATGCCCTGGATAGGCCTAGGACATTTTTCGATGCCCCAGCATGCTATTTGATTGCTGACATTAGCTTGCTGACTGTAGGAGGAGACTATCACATTCTGAGCCTGGGAGAGCTATCCAGTGACCATGGAGCTGGAGCAGCACTTGACGGTGGCAGAGTGGGGGGTGGTGACACTGTGAAGACTAGAGCACATGCGGCATTGGCCACATCTTCGAGCACATAATGCGCTCATGTCTGCATTGATAGAGAGGTGGCACAACACCACCTCTAGCTTCTATTTCCCTACAGGGGAAGCGACTATCACCCTTCATGATGTATGGAGGATCTATAGAGTGCCCATTTGGGGGCTCATACCCAAGTACTATGTGGAGAGATCATAGCCCTATATGGCGATGGCTCTGAGGTGGAGGTTCATAGATCTACCAATTACATGGTAGTGGATGTTGTGGACAAGAGCGATAACCATGGAGCCACAGCCACGGTGACTGGTGCTCTATCTGGTGGGATTGATAGGGGGACGTCTCATGCCTGATCATGCAGGAAAGGGGTTCCTGATAGGTTGGGCATGAGTGCTGAGCAGCATGGTCGAGGACGAGAATGAGTACAGCTGGGGATACGTCATCCTTGGGCAGTTATATTATGATCTGCATATGTGTGCCTACCACAGGGGTAGAGCACTAGGGCCTGGATGCACACTCTTACTAGTATGGGCGTGGGAGCATATAGCAGTCACATGACCGATCAGACACCAGGAGACTCGGGTGGCATATGAGCCTTTTGTCTGTCGGTATAGGCCACCGATTAGTTATGAGGCCACAGATTCAGTGGGATACTGGCGCCGGAGACTCGATGAGATGGAGGCTATAGTATGGGCACCTTATGTAGGATATGAGGCCTGGGGCCATGAGACCCCACAGCAGAGCAGATATGCAGAGGATGAGTTCTATGATTCATATTATATGAGGTTCGTGCATAATAACTACTGGCTGTTTGGGAGGACAGCTTATATGATATCACAATATATGCCATCCAGGGTACGGAGGTAGATGGGCCACATATAGGAGGCAATACCAGACAGGTTCCATCATCCATTGGTTACCCACAAGGTAGGGAGTGTATGAGGGATAGGTGCAGATCCTCGGATAGCCTGAGCATCTTTTATGGGTATGATCAAGGTGCCCTAGATCAGAGTGTGAGAGTCACTATAGGATGCCGGTGTGGTTCCTACATATGCACAGTGGTGGGTGACACACAGACCCATTAGACTGACAGTGCCATGGGTGGTTCAGGAGGATGAGTAGCCAGGGGCTGGGGGAGATGGAGGAGGGCAAGGAGATGATGACGATGACGATGGAGGAGATGGAGGGGCCAGGAGGAGAGTTTAGCCTAGGGTGGCAGTACTATGATGGAGGGTGCAAGTTCAGATACCAGTAGGTGGGCAGTCACCAATTATACCTAATGTATAGGTATAGGGGCAGGATCTGCCATAGGGGCCACAACCATAGGGACCACTGCCATAGGGGCCACCACCACAGGGACCACTACCACAAGGACCTCCACCAAGACAGGGACCACCAGCGGGCTTCATAGCCCAGGAGACGCATGACACCATTGTAGCACAGCGAGATAGCCTACAGATGGAGTTGAGGAGGGTTCAGGGACTTTTGGTGACATCTCAGGCGACTGAGGTGAGCGCACATGCTGAGATTGTACAGTTACAGGGGTTAATAGCCACACATAGGCTATAACCAGTAGCCTACAGATAGAGGTGACCTGGGTGTAGAGAGAGCTATCATCAAAGATAGCTCGAGGGGACAGATCACAGTGGGCGCTAGACATTCTACAGGCTCAGGTGGATAGCGGGGAGTTTTCTATTATTGAGGAGTTTGGAGATCGAGAAGAGGAGCTGGCAGCTATGTCAGCGTAGATAGAAACTTTGATAGTAGAGTGGGATTTAGTACGGAGATGTGCTGAGGATTACAGGATAGACCGCAATATAGCACAGCTAGCAGGTAGTGCAGCAGGTTTAGGTCAGATGATGGCTGATGCCATGGCAGCTTAGAGAGAGGTAGGACGCAGAGGCCGAGAGGCCGCATACTATATGGGACTGTACCATGGAGCAGTGCAAGAGGGGGCACGTCAACCTGCATATTTTGAGAGAACATAGTCAAAGAGCACTGGTAGGGCATCATAGGGATCAGTGGGGTTACCGCCACGACCCGGCAATGGAGCAGGACCATCACGGTCACTGCCATGACTCTTCTTAGATTTTTTGGATACACATTTTTGACACAATTTTGACACATGATGTATGATATGACATTTTTGAGATATATATACATAGACTTATTTTTGGACTATGGGACTCTGATGTATGGATCTTTATGATTTTATATGCTTATATGATGTATGGATGCACTTATGATGTTATATTTACAGTATATGATGCTTATGACTAACATGCAGGATGAGATGATTATATGTATGATGATACTGACAGATTTGTGATGTAGGGATGAAATGTAGATGTGTGTGTGTGTGTGTGTGTGTGTGTTTGTGTGATTTGATGTGTTAATGCTTATATTTCATCATGTGTGGCTGTAATGCAAATGGTATTATATAATGGTTATAAATGTATAATGCTAATGGAAATGATAATGCAACTATAAATGTGTAAGCAATGTACATAATGAATGAAATGAGTAATGCAAATGATTTACTATACTATTAATGAATACTGAGACTAAATGAATGAATAAGAGCTAATGATGAATGCAATGTGAGACTAAAGTATAAGAACTTAATGATTAATGGATGTAATATGAAGCAAATGAATAATGACAAATGAAATGAACAATGCAATGGATAATGACTAATGATTAATGAACTGAAATGAATTGATGTAATGGATAATGACTAAAATAATGACTAATGATTAATGAACAATGCAATGGATAATGACTGAATGCAATAGGAAATGACTAATGATTAATGATTAATGAAGGGAATATGAAATGACTAATGATTAATGATTAGTGAATGCAATAGGAAATAACTAATGATTAATGATTAATGAATGCAATAGGAAATGACTAATGGAGGAAATGTGAAATGAGACAAATGAATAATGACTAAATGAGGACATTTGTTTTTGCGTGTATCACAATAAGTCTGATAAAAATCATGTAGATGACCGGATAGGGGAATGAATAGAAACCTTTGCCAAGAGCAAAATCATAATGCAATATGACCTAACTACTATACAAAGAATAACTACATGATAATAGTGGGATTGATATCGTGTTAATGTTGGAGAGCATACCCTAGTTTGATATTGCAAAAGGAGTTATGCACCATGTGCTAGAAAACACAAGTGACATCGTTCCTTTGCGTGGACTAGACTCTCATACAAATAGGTTGTTAGGAATAAGAATGTGAGATATCAGGTATGATGAGAGCTATGAAATGTTACTCATGAGGAGAAATAGTACATCCAGATATTTTGAGGGATTTGACATGCTTGAATCCTGCCCCCAGTGAGGCATACATAGTCATAACCGAATATCAAAACATAAATGCACTCACAAACTATGACAAGTAGATCATACCACAAGGACATGTATTTCACTAGATACTCACCATAACAAACCAAGATATAAAAGATCGAGGCTATCGCGATAAGGATATAGTAAAACACAAGATAAAATCAACAAAAAGGCATCTTGACCAAGTGGTCATTCAGTCCAAAAGTTCTTTCCATGAACAATTTTGATGTGAGGATTGGTAGAACAACTGACATCGGAAGGATGCATCCTAATGGGCCGAAGATTTATTGATGGAAAATTCACTGGCAATTTCTTGTGAATAGAATGATCATTAGGAAAGTCCATCTGTCTATTGATTTGATGTAAAACATTTGCGATCACTATGTCTAGAACAAAGCTCAATTTGTGATTTGGTAAGCTCAGTCATGCGGGAATCATTATTGCGAAAGTGCAAAGATGGTCAAAGGACTACCTGCACAAATATGGGTAGTGACACTTATTATGAAAGGTGATGCAAGCTATATTGACAGATGGTGGAAAATGATGGTGGATCTGACTACAAATGGTGCTTGAAATAGGTTTTCGCCATGGTACTTATCCATTGCACCACCGAAGTGGTTTTCACAGATGGACAAATTTTTTCTCTTTCTCTTTTTGGTTTTCTTTTCAAGCTTTTGTATTTTTTATGCTTTTTTGATTTTTTCTAATTTATTTGCTTTTTTGCTTTTTGAATGTTTTTGGATTTTTTTCTTTTTGATTTTTTTTGGATTTTTTGAAAAAAATTCTATTGTACAACGGACTATGAACTGATCAAGCATAGAAGTGCTTGAAACAAAGAAGAAGACAAGGGCATAGAAAATTGCCCTATGTTGTTGACATTAGCACTTGCTCCTTGTGTCATTTTCGTTTGAGTGCTATTATGTGTAGTATTATTTGGCAAAGCACTTAAGATTTGTTGGATTTGTTCAGGTGTCAATTGGGGTATTGATGTGCTTGTTGATATAGGTGCTGATATTGGTGTTGATATGGGAGGTTCACTAATAGGTCCTTTAGCAGTGTCACGTGATGATGTAGCATTTGAAGTAGAAGCCATGGCTACAATAGAGGCAGTAGTGACTTTAGTGAAATTTCTGGTAAGGAGCATTTCATCAAAGTCAATAGGAACTGTGACACCATTATGAATGAAATTCAAAAATATCTCATTGCTATTATGCAAGATGGCTTTCTCAACCATTTCCAAATTGTAGGGGTCTCTAAGGAAGTCAATCACTTGGGTGGGTCTTTCTTCTTGGTCCACCAATTCCATTTCTTCAGCCACTTCCTCAGCTCGTACCCCACTTCTATTAAAGTATTTCGTGGCAAATCGGTTCTCTTCACGATTGACAGTGTTGAATGTTGTTTGCCTCATGTTTCTAGCTTGGGATCGAGTGACAACCATACAATGGTAGAAGAATGAAAGACAAGGAGATGTAGGAGATTAAATGGAGCAAAGATATTTGATTGGATTCGATTGATTGATTGGCTGGTTTAGATTAAGGATTGATTTGATTGATTGAATTGATTGATTGGATAATTGATTTAAAGGTTTTTGGAACAAAACCTAACCATGTTAAACCTTATGATGATAAAAACACAAAGGATTTAAAGTGATACCTATTTTACTTGAAGATGGACTTCTGATCTCAAGCAAAATGGGACATCACTAAGGGATTTAAATTACTTGAGACAAACTGTTGGTCTACAAGTAATGTTGTGTTTGTTTGAGGATGAAGGTTTATGATACTTTGATTAAGGTCTTTCAACCTAAAGATTTGATTTGATCTTTGATTTAATACTCCAAAGGAAGGATGATGATAGAAGAAATGGAAGAATGATCCAGAAGCCAGGTGTTACCTAATCATATTGTCCAATGGCGACAAAAGCTCTATTGATTGAAAACCTAGCCATGAAATTGCAAACTTTATTGTTCTATAGGATTTTGTCAAGTTTTTCACGATGTTCAATCCCTTGTTTGATTTATTTTGCAATGTGTTGGAATTCCTTGGATTTACGGGTGGTTTCGTTTTGCTCTCTAAGGAATGGAGATGTGGGAAGTTTAACCTTCTTATGCTTCTTAAAACTGGTCATGTCATGGAAAAATTGATTTTGGCCAAGTGAATGAATGATTTAGGATAAATTATTTTAGGGTCCTATAGATGGTTAAATTTTTCTTATTTTGGCCAATTTTGAAGCTCACTGTTTTGAAGCAGAGACGACAGTCTCAGACGTAGCCAACGATCTTTGTAGATGGTGATCTACGTAGAAAGCGGATCCAAAGTAGAGATGACCGACTGTGACTAAGGCAGTGTGTTAAAATTCTAGGAAATTTTTTTATTTTTAGTCCAATTTTGAGGTAAATTGTTCAATGGAAAGAACTGATTTTAAGAATAAGCAAACCAGAAAAGAACAGACACACATCTCAAGATAATCCAACAAGAGACAAAGCAACCTTGAAGGATACCAGCAAATGTGACATTAGGGGATCTTGCTTCAGCTTTGTAACATTTTGATTGTGTATGTCCAAGTGACTTTTTCAAGCCACTTATGTTTTTACTGGGTCTAACACAACGAGAATAGTTCAAACAGTAGCTACCTTAGGAATTTGGATTCACATGAAATATTATAGGCCCATTGCTTGGTAGTCCTTCAGCTCACACTGTATGTCACCCCCGAAAGGGTGCCCGTGTTTTTGCCTTTTTCCAGGTATTATTGTCGTGCTACGAAGATCTCTTTCGCAACACAATACCCTGGGAGACGTATGATGAGAATATTGGGGGGAGAATCTTCCCTCCCCTTCCACTATAATAAGTCATTGTTTAGAGGTGAATTGGGTAGGCTATTAATTTATATTTGCTAGCAAGGTTTTGTGGCATCCCCGCAATCAGTTTGTACGGCGTGAGACACTTAGGTCTCTAGTTCAACCATGACAGTATGCTGAGGATATTCACTCAGTATGGACTACCATTGAACACGACCCGCCCGAGCTTGAAGGGATAAAGAGGACCTTTGGGTCACACTTTATTTCTATACCATCCAAAGGGATTACTGATTTGAGGTCGTCCTCTAAAGGGGAAGCACTCCCTCTAGATAGGCCTCTCTAGAAGCTTGATTAAACTAAGATTTCTCTTCACCCAAGATCTGCGAAGGTGAGGGGAGAGGATACGGCTATAGTTTAATCATAGTGTCACGTAAATTAAAGGGATCTATCTAATGAAAAAATAAGCTCAAAAGAAGTGTTGAAAAATACTTCTTCAAACACACCAAAAATAGTTCATTATCCAAATTGAACCTAATTAAAGAAACTAAGTGTTTTCTACCTAATCAAAAGACACAATAGTATGGTTAAGCATGAAAGTTCAATTTGTTTCCCACACAGCAAGAAAGAAAGCTTGAAAGGTGTGTTTAATTTTCTTTAAGTCATTCAAGAGTTGTGAGGTTCATTTCCCTTAAGCATTCAAGATTGGGTAAAGTTAATTTTATGCAACAATCATTCCAAGACAAATGATTAAACATACAAGTTCATTTAAATAATCTTCAAAAAATCATTCACGAAACCTGCATGAAACTAGTTAGTAGTTTGGAGATTTAGTTTTGCCAAAAAACACAAAACCCAGGAAAATAGTCGTAGACGATGAACTTTCACAGACGGTAATCTATGCAGACGCCAATCTATGCAGATGGCGATCTACGGAAATGGCAAATGACCTGCAGAGATGGCAAAAGACAGACAGTCAGATTTTTCTAAAAAGAAACAGACTTATTGAAACTGAAAATGATAATTTTTATCAAATTACTCTAGCATTTAACCCTTTAAAATTTTATAACTATCAGAAACCAGAGAGTTAAAAATGTTGTAAATTGACAAAAAATGGTTTTAAACCACAGTTTTATAATTCATTTTTTTTTAGACAGGCAGAGACGGTAAAGTTGCAGCACAGACAACCAAGTTGCATAGATAGCCAAGAAGCGGAGATGGCAGTCTGCGGAGATGGCGATTCCAGAGCGTAAATAGGTCTGTGTTAGAATTTTCCAAACTGTGAAAAATCTGCAAGAAACGTTAGAAAATAAGGGACGTGGGTCTCACCGGAAGTGCCAAAATGTATGTGATAAAATCCTACATGTTGGGAGCATGCTCAAACATGCAAACGTTAGATATAATACATCATTAAACTACATTAACATGTCTAAAATCATACTATAAGAACAACAATAGATTTCATCACAACCTCGGATGAGCTTGAACAAGTGCACCCAAGCCTTGTTGATTTTCTCTTGGAGATGTTATGTGGGTGTGCTCTCCCAACACAATATCATAATCCCATTATGAAATGCATGAAAATGATAAGCTAATCACTCAAGAACAAGTATAAAGAACTTGTCTCAATCTTTCACTATA
The DNA here is from genome assembly GCA_018584345.1 of Thuja plicata. Taxonomy (NCBI): domain Eukaryota; kingdom Viridiplantae; phylum Streptophyta; class Pinopsida; order Cupressales; family Cupressaceae; genus Thuja; species Thuja plicata. The sequence continues at coordinate 25,028 of MU225491.1, read as the reverse complement.
GATGAAAATGCAAGCTTTAAAGTAGAATGATAATGCAAGATCTAACTAAGATGATAAAATTAGATTCATTCCATATTAAACCTAAGATGTGATATCTAGATTTAATAATGAAATAACATAAACATGAGCTAAGATTACTATGCTAAATTGCTTAAGAAATTCTAGAGCTAAACTAGCATGATAACAATACAAAAATAAGAGATGATTTGCTCTTGACAAAGGCCTCTATTTATAGAGTTTTTAGAGGAGAGAGAGGGATTGGATGAGGTGGAGCTCATGTGGCATCCACATAGGTGCCACATGAGAGACACATAAGCCATGAAATAGGCCCACTTTTCTCAAACATGTGTGAGCAACTTTGGATGTGATGGGTCAAAGTGTACTTAAAGTACACATGTGAAGGATCTTGTAAGAAGGTGTAAGATGGTGTAAGAGTTTTAGTCCAATGAAACACTTTTGGAAAGTGTAAGAAGGTGTCATCATAGGTATAAGAAACCTTGTTGGCACCAAATAAGGATTATTTGGAAAAGTCAATTTTTGGAAATTTGCTCACACATGTGTGAGCAAATAATTAGGACTAATTGTTGTAGGAATCAAGAAATTAGCTTAATTAAC